>JAOTRH010116586.1:0-15025 GCA_034768845.1 Heliamphora exappendiculata
TATATATATAATGTCTGTGTGTGTGAACCTATTTCTAATTCAACTATTCATTTAACGGCGCCTTTTGCTTTTCTAACTTCTTCAATACAACGTGGATCACGTTTGTTATAAATTGAAATGAAATAAGTAAATTCTTGTTCAGTGCATGTTGTCCTCTGCAAACTCATATAACTAAGATATTTAGATGTATTTGAGCTGAGTTTTAGTCATAAATCCACAAATAGTCCAATACATGTAAAATTTTATAATTATACGAGAGTTAATATTTTAGGATTTACTTATAAATAAATAGACTTCATAATTCTAGTTATTGTGTGAATGGTTGAATCAAATGCGTAAAGATATAGGGAGATACAAAAAATACTGAAAGCATCAGAGGTACTCTTAAGCGGAGAAATAGGATTTGTTTTAAAGTTTGGATTGTAGTTGTCGAATTTTGGTGTATTTTTAATTTTATAATTGTACACTTTACAGTAGTAATAAATTATTACTCTCACTCGTAGGTGTAGATAGGCTGTGCCGAATTATAAAAAATTTTACGTGTCATTTTTTTTTTGAAATAATTACTCTAGGATCCTATTTTCATACCTTGTTCTGAGATAAGTCCTATAAACTTATATTGTATTCCAGTAAGTTCTTTTTTTAAAAATATGGATCATTTAACTATTATTTTATTTATGATAAATTAGAATACACATGTGACATATATGCTTTAATCATTTAACTAATTTGGTTCAACTTTTCAATCCAGTTTAGATTCTCCAATATCTTTGTTATCTCCATTATTGACATTATCAGGTCATGTTTTTATTAATCTCCGACGATACACATGAATTGTTTTATGATCCTACGATATCCTTTACACAAAATATTACATATATAAATGAAAACTGCTGCTGATTAAATTTGGTATGTTTTTGTTTTTTCATGTATTATGTTTATTTTAGGAGAATGGCTGTGTTGATTGCTAATTACATCTTTCGAAATCAATGAGAATTATTAGTTGCAGAAAATGAGAATGGGAATTTAGTATAGTTTCTGTAGGAGAATATCGTGTTCTTGCGTAAATTATTAGTTGCAAAAAATGAGAATAATAAGAATTTGATTGTAGGAAAATATCTGTGTAGTTGTGTTGGTTATTAGTTTGTAAAAAATGAGAACAATAAAAATTTGTTTGTAACAGAAAATGAGAACAAAGAAAATTTATTTGTAGCAGAAAGTATGCAAACATCGATTTTCATTTTCTATTATAAGCAATTCTCATTATTCTCATTTCCTACAAATAATAATCCACACAAGAACACAATATTCTCCTACAGGAAGTGTGTGTACAATCCATCCTCATTTTCTGCTATAAACAAAATCTTATTGTTCTCAATTTTTTCGCAAACTAATAACCAACAAAAGTACACAAATATTGGCCTACAATCAAATTTTCATTGTTCTCATTTTCTGCAACTAATAATCCACGCAAGAATACTATATTCTCGTACAAAAAATATATTAAATATCTATTCTCATTATCTGTAACTAATAATTCTCATTGTTTTTTTAAAGATGTTAAATTAACAATCAACCCGGCTATTTCAAAAACTAAACACAATCAACCCAGCTATTCGCATAAAATAATCATAACGCATCAAAAGCACAAATATATCGAATTTAATCAGCAATAGTTTCCAGTTCGTTGTTTGATCCCCATTGAAACACGGATACTACAAATATTAATATGCGTATGTAATATTTTGTATAAAAGATATCGTGAGATCATAAAACGATTCATGAGTATCGCTGGAGATCAATGAAAGCCTGACCTATTAAAGTGATAACGGGAATATTGCAAAATCTGAACAGAATTAAAAAATTGAACCAAATCAATTATATGATTATAAATATTTATGCGTATGTATATATCACACATGTTAAGGATATATACGTTACCAATTTGAAGAGTCCCCATAACGGGTAATGTTTAAAATAATTACATGAGTAATTTAGATACAATATATAAAAATAGGACCTAATAGAATAGTAGTTTAGAGTTTGGTTCTTATCCTTAGAAAAGAACCCAAACTGCTTTAGTGTGTGTATGAATGTGCTTCCGTTTGTATTCAGGGATTAGTGTTCAAATCTCAATAAGTAGTATTAGAGCCGATGATTGACGATTCAAAGCAATTGTGAGTAATTGGATCAAGGTATTATTTTTTGATTTCGATTCGTATATATCAAAAAGTTATTTTTTCTACACACAAAAAAACGGTCTACAGCATCAACATCTGATAATAACAGAGATGGTGAAGGTATTGCGCAACTGAAGTGTTGTGTTGAAATAAGGAGTAATTATTCAGTGTTCTCATAATATTATATGACAAGTTCACGTAGAGTTTTCACTCAATATTGTAACGATAAATTTTATAATAGAGACATAATGAGTCACTTTTATTGAGTAATGAAACAAAAATATAAATTTAAAATAAACTTAATTTTGAAAAGTGTCAAAGGAAGTGACACTGAAGAAGAAAGTTCGTAAAAAATTTATTACCAGAGTTAAACTGTTAATCTAAAATATCGCATGCACCATATTTATCAACTTGAGAAAACTATTACTCAAGTTTTCTTGACTTAAAATAATTTGATAAAACACTATTAAATTTTATTTAGTCAATATGTGATAGGTGTAAGGCCCTTATAACTTATTCATTGTGGTAAAATCCTAAATAAAAGGAATTACCCAAATAAGAAAGCCCATAAATTTTTAATTAGTAAAAATTTCCAAACAAAAATATAAATTTATAATAAACTTAATTTTGACTACTAAAAATATATAAAATGTGTCAAACAAGTGGAACTAAAAAATGAACTTTTTAAATAAAGTTGTAGTAAGTTATATTTTTTTCCTCTAAGTTTAATTAAAAATACTCTCATCTTTATAAAAATTACACAGGCTTCTATTGTCAGCCTTGTCGGACAAACACAGCTAACAATTCTTTTTACTAGTTTATCCCTTAATCATATAAAAGTATTATTTTAGTAATCTACTAATAATAACAGACCAAAATGCCCATAGTTTTTAGGGCTAAACACAATAAGAGAAAGATTGCTCGAACAAACGAGAGAAGGCGGGGGTAAGAGACGAATGGGAGGAGAGAGAAGAAGGGGAAGAGAATTACTAAATCAATTTTTTTCTTCTGGGTGTTACTTATACCTTGAAATGGGTTAAGTTCAATAATTTAGCGTGGACCCACTCCCTTTTTGAGTTTTAACTTTTGATCAATCACAAAGATTTATTTATCATAATTAATCAAACTATAGTTAAATTATATAAAAAAATTTAATATGTAGACAAATCCAATAAAATGACTGTGCGATGATTGACTAAAAAAAAAAGACTGTACATAGCAAACCTCAAAAGCAGCTGCACGTAAAACAAGATGTTAGAGTATACAATTTCACATTTGGATGATATATTATAATGCTAGGATCTCTTTATCTAATAGCTAAATTCTTAATTTGGATACAAAATTTCAACTAATGTTACCTACAATATAAAAAGGTTAAACAAAAAGGTGATTCTAGAAATTGATTTCAAATCAATTTGACATGATAAGAGATTTTAGGATACTGATCAAAAAAAAGAGAGAGAGATTTTAGGATCCTTAATGATGCAAAGAAGCCTATTAACTAAAGGATCACTAGTATCAAAATTCACAAACTTTGAATTAGATATAGTCTCTCTAATAACAAAAATAATAAAAAAAAATCTTTTGAAAACTGTATCAACAACTGATTAGCCCTAAGGCATTACAGCTTATTGATAGAGAAAACCCCTATGCAAAAAGAAAATGGCCAATTATTGTAGTTGAATCCCGTCAAATGCCAAATTAATGAAAAACTACGAAAAAATGAAAATTTTAACATACAACTTATTTGGCTATTAGAAGTTATAGAAATATGAGAAAACAATCGGCGTTGAAAAAAAAAATTCTTAGAAAAAGTTATTATCAAAATCATTAATTTCTAAAATGGGAAAATGGGAATTCTCAAGGCCTAAGCAATGAATTTTGGCCGAAGTGGTCACAGCAAGTTAGTTTTGTTCATTGAGCAGTTTTCAAAGTCTTTCGAGGCTAATTTGTTGTTTTTCCTTTTTGATAATCATAGACCTATATAAATAAAAGGCCCTCGAACTCTGCATTGCTTAAGAAATAACCCTCCACTTATCATTCACAGTTGGTAATATGGTTACCAGTGAGGCATCATAAATTTATACACTTCGAATCTAAACTTTCTATAAAATCCAACTGAGCAAGCTTAATTCTACTCTACTTAACAGCATTGGGACGCAAGAAACAGCTAGGTAAGGGTTAACATGACTGACGCTTCGTGAATTTTATCTAATTAATAGGTTGTCTCTATTTAAGAATGATCAAGTGCATGATATGTATTTAAAGTGTAATTAATCATCCCTCATACAATCTATTAGGAGTGCACACGGTCCGGTTGACGATTCTTGTCTCTAGCTAACTTAGTTCACAAAGAGGCAAAGAGATGAGCATCACACTACTGCCATTAGATGTAAACCCTAATAAACCCCATCTCCTTCATCATCGCCTTCATTCAGATCATATACAATAAACCTCATCTCCTTCATCATCGCCCAATAAACCCAAATAAACCTCATTGCCGAGATATCAAGATCTGAAAATCGGTCAAGCTACAGTGGAGAGAAGTAATCTAACCACCAGTGGCGACGACGGAGAGGGCCGTGGCAAGGACGGAGAGAAGCAATTGTCGCCGCCGCAGTAGCTGCGCGCACCAGAGAGTTGTGAAAAAAATTTAGGGTTTTGTATCTTAGTGTAGTGGGGAGTCCCTATTAACTGTTTGAATCTTTGAGAGTTGGGAAGGAGTGACTAAAAATGTAAAACTACAAAGTTAAAAAATTGAGATGCTGTGAGCTTCTAATGGAGTGTGGGCAGCGGATTGGTGAATGATTCACTTTATTAGACGAATCAAGAATTAAACTATTTTTATCGATTTTCTAATTATACAAATCGGAACTGAACCGTAGAGAATTATAACCGGTCTAGACCGTCCTGTCTAGATTACCGGTTCGATTGATTTTTTTGTGCACTCCTACTAGTGTCTATATCCGAGTCCATTTCTACGAAAAGTATGCTGAATGCTACCAGTGGGGCATTGTTTATCAATTATGGTGAACATGTCTAGAAGAAAAATGTCTAGCCCATATTTTTCGAACACAGAATTGGGTACGCCCTTATCTTAAAAGGTGAGTCTCTATTTATGAGATTCATCTCTTCCAAGAGAAGTGTGTTCAATTTTGTATTTGTATCCATGTAGGGATTGATCCAGCAATATATGTTTGATCAAATCGGATAATTCATGATCCTTATCCTCATCGTCTGATCCTTTTTACCAAACAATTATCTTGCTGATTCATTTCATTAATGATGTCTATTCATTGTATATTGTAAACAACTTATCTAATACATATAGAATTGGTGGCCATGCTCTCGTATATGGCTTTGAGAGCATTCATTCATTTTATTAGTCCGATAAATATTGTTTGACTTGGAATTAGAGCCTTCTCACCCCATGGCTTTCAGCACATCTTTTTCACTCATTTCTTCCACCATGCAGACTACTCTTTTGCCATCTCCAACTCCTCCTCCACACCCAAATGCTCATCAGTTTTTTTCTCTTAAATTTATCAATACCAACTATGTTTACTAGAAAACAGAAGTGATTCCGTTTGTTCGTGACCACAATCTCATGGGTTATGTTGATATATGGCACAAATTCGTGCCTCCGCCTCTTATCATTCCTGATGGAGGCTCATCCTCCGGACCTAATCCGACATATCATTCTTGGGTCTGTCAAGATCAGATGTTGGGGGTCGATTATGAGGATAAGATTAATCGTGAGTTATTTGGCTTAGTCTAGCAATGTAACAACCAAGCTAGCCATTTACGTATGAAGCAACCGAGTCTCCCTTGGCAGCAAAATTTCATTTTCAGTCCTCCATGACACAAGCATAATTTCTTGAAAAGTTTTTGTTTAGGGCAAAATTGTCAGCACCCGTTTAGATGCGCAACAATATATAGATCAAAATAAATTACTTCTTTTCACTAAGCACTGCGAGGAAATATTGATGAATTTCCACTATGATTACATTAGATTGTCATTGGGAGAGCTAAATTATATTACAATGGCATATATATGATACAATTTCAACTTTACAATTGTTGGATTTTTTGGTGACGGTTATAATCAAGATTTTAAATATCGATCAATATGTATGGTATTTGCCTATATTAATTTGAATTTTTTATTTTGATTCCAATGTTTATTATAATATTGATACATATCCTGATATCACTATTTAAAATTTTAGTAACCATTGTAAATAAAGTGAAATTTCAATAAAACAGGAGTATTAACTCATCTGATTACCAATTATGAGCAGTAACAGTCTAACTTATATACTCATGAAGGCATCATCAAATAGTGATCAAGAAAACCTCAGACGGGCAGCTTACACACAATCACATGTGATAAATCCAAAGGGCCTTAATTTTGAGAAATTCAGAAGTTTTTTCTTTTGGGTGCATTCCAAGGCTATTTTTTGTATTAAAAAATCTAGATAATTTCATTTTAAAGAGAACACCAAATGAGTGTTCTCTCTTTATATATTAATACAATAGAAAATGATAGTACAATTACAAATATTAATACATGAATCTCTCGTAAATTCCATTTATATGTTCAATACTTATAATTATACCACATCATAAAGATTAATTTGGTAAACTACTAAAATAATACTGAAGATGGATTCAGCTAGCCATTAATCACAGCAGACAGTTTTTGTCGCAGCACCGATAGATCAACATACATGAGATCATTTACCTGCGGGCAGTGTTAAATCCATTAAACTTATGCATAAAATTACTCATAATTTAAATGACTGGTTCAAATTAAACTGTTGTGAATTGTAATATGGGTCATACGGATAAATTTCATGGGTATGTAGCATTGATAATCCATGACATGTGGGGAAAACTCTTCCAGCACTCAAATATATAACAACTTCAAAAACTTAAATCAAAACTCTAAACCTAGCAGTACTGGGGATTAACTAATAATTTTTCAGAGATAAGTACAACATCTCTATATGGGACACCAAAAAAATCAGCTACTAAGAAATATCAAATAAATAAGAGGAGTGTTAGTGAAATGAGAATTTTAAAGTGAATATTTAGTAAAACTAGAAAAGAAAAAACTAAATTTAAAAAGATTCGTAGAATGGTGAGAGTTGCTCCAACTAAAAATAAGTTAAAAAAAAAATAGATTAAGATAGTTTGAACACATACCATATAAACTAGTTGGTGTATTTGTGAAGAAAAGCTACTAAAAAAATCTAATAAGAAAATATTTGAATTCATATGGCAGCCACCGCTAATTTATTGAGATAAAAGACTTAATTTGATATGCTTTGGTTTAATTAATACCTCAGCTCTAATTGTGTGAAATTGGCTTTCATTTACTTTAGTGGAAACATAGCTCGAAACATGAACTCCATCTTCATCCAGAACTCGCAGAACTTTTGATAGGAGGAAGTTCCCTTCCCCTTCCAAACCACTACCGACCAGAATCTCCACCCCTCCCCGGCGTGGGAGGACGGTGACACTACTGGTAGTACTAGTGGGCAAATTACAATCATTAATGGAGTTTCCACTCGCGGCGGCTACAGCACTTGAATTCGACAAATTTTTTATCTCGTCTCTCTTCATCTCCAGTTCTTCGATGCTCTTCTGCAGGTGTTTTATATAATTCACAGCCTCCTGTATGTGATCTGATACTGATCGCTTTCCCTGGATGGAAAATACCACCAAGAAAAACTCCATAGCTCAATATAAAAATTATTGGCATATATTGTTTATAGTTTGTTATATACTGTCAGACTAATTTTTTAATAACTTAAATTTTTAAGTTAATTGGTAACTGAAGATAGTTTTAGAGTCTGATTTTAGGAAATTGTAGAATATCAGGGTTTATAATACAGCTTCTCAGTATCTACCAGATAAATATTCAAAATCTAAATACGTGTTGAGGGATATAGACATAACGATCTAGAGATGGAGAGAGTGTGTTTTCTTTTGGAATTGAAGTGGGAGAAGTGATTTCTGCAACTATTTTAGGGTTACAAACTTCTGGCTATGAGTATATGTGGCCATATTCTTGGGAGAATTGTATGCTGCCTGCGAAATTATACCAAACAAACACACGGGAAATTAAAGAGAAGCAAAACACAAACTCTTTCTTCACCTTGAGGTATTCAAGTGGGAGTAGAGATCGAAGAGATGAATAATGATTAGCCATTTCCTGCCTTCTTTGTCGTTCTATGTCTCTGTGCATGATTCTTTTCTCCTCCTTCCCAATAATACTGCTACTCCCATCGTTGTCGGCTTCAATCATCGACGATTTCTGGTTTCTTTTCGCCATGGCGTTGGTGGTAATAAATTAAGATTACTTCTCTGATCTCTCCACTATATATAGCCTGACCAAGTTTCAGATCTTGATGTCTCGGCGATCTTGCTGGATTTCGAGTTGTTTGGAGGGATCGAAAATCAGAGAGAATCGAAAACACCAGCTCATCTCTTTTGTGTAAGTGTAAAGGAAAAGTTATTGATGAGCTGCAGAAGATGATGATTCTGAGTTCAATTCAAGCTTAATTTGTTTGCTCTTGGAGGAATTTTTCTTTGTAGGAGGTAACATTGCTTTTCTTGCCATTTGAATTATACATTTGTACGAATTTTATACATTTTTATGTAAAATTTATACAAATATATAATTCAAATTATAAAAATAACCAAACAATACCACTTCTTACGGGAAATAATTTTTCTTACTCTTCTATATGATATGAATGAAAGTGATGATGAAAGAGAAGAACTTTATTAGGGTTTGAGATTCTGAAATGGCCCTCGGATCCCAAGATTCCCTTCGATTCTCTCTGCTCTCCAGAAACAAGCAGGTGATTTCAGAAAAAAAATATTTATTGATCAGTCACCAGCCATCTTTTTCAAAATAATAATTGACCACTGTAGTCCGGTACAACTGCAACCCACTATCCACATTCACACCTGGCGGCTCAGCGTCAAGTCCACGAGTACTTTGGCTCCGTTTTTATAATTTTTTATTTTTTATTTTTTATTTATTTTTATTTTTACGTAAATTACACTTAAATTTTTTACATTCTTATTATATATTACTATTTATTCTCTTATTCTTAAAAATCACACAATCTTGCCAATAACATTGTTAACGACAAAAATAAAATATCAAAAATACTTTTCTCGTTTTTTTTTCCAAACTTCTCGTTTTCTCTCCTAAAAACTCTAATGTTTCGTCCAAACTCAACTACAGAGTTCTAGTTCTCCAAACTTCCCATCTTGTTTTTTAAAAATTCTTATGTTTTATCTAAACTCAAGTACAGAACCATTTTTCTAACCCCCTTTGTACCCACCCTCGCTCCCCTTTTCGATCTCTAACTTCCACCGCTCTATCGGTGATCCCAAAGCCATTACTGGCAATAAATTCCGGTGATGAAAAACAACCCACAAAATCCATATGGAGATAGAGAGGAGGGTTTAATAGAAGATTTAATCAGAGATAAAGAATGGGTTTAATCAGAAATTTAATATGAAATTCACCAAATTCACCCGGCCATCCTAGCTCCCTCTTTTTCCATCCCAAACCCCTAATGCCACCGAAACTAATTATCAGAAATTAACCTCTAATTAGGGTTTCCCATTTTCCCTTGTGGGTTAGAAAGAGATAGAGAGGGAGGTGGAGGAGAGGGACGGACATTGTTCGAAGGCAATGTCGCCGATGGAGCGGTGGGGGTTTTTCACTTTTCCTTGTGATTTTTCATTTCTCTGTTTGTTTCTTGAGAGAGAGAGAGAGAGAGAGAGAGAGAAAAGGGGGCGGCGATGGTGTAGTGGTGGTTTTTGAAGGGGCAGTGATAGTGACAAGGGCGGCGGCAAAGGGGGCAACGCTGGTGGGAGGAGAAGCTATTTATTGCATTTGCTAGGGTTTGCGAAGGGGGCGATGCTAATGGTGGTAGTGGGTGGCGCTGGTGAGGTGAATTGGGAATCGTTGGGATAATTCTAAAGGGACGGTAGGGTGATTCTAAATCGAAGGAGTGATTCTAAATCCATGTGGCTGTGGGTGGCACCGATGAGCGGTTTTGATGTTTAGCAAGATTTGAAGGTCGTCGGAGTTGGCAACGGAGAAGAGAGGGTTAAGATTAGGTCGTCGGAGTTGGATTTTGAAATTCCGATGAAATTAGGTCGTCGGAGTTGAATTTTGATGTCTAGGGAACACTTTTGTTTCCAAATCCGTTCAAAGAGAGGAGATCCCAACACACACAAACACACATGCACAGCGTTGGTGGCGAAGGGGAAGCCAGGGACGATTATACAGGGGGCGAAGGGGAAGCCAGGTCTGGTGAGTTTGTTGCATTGTGGAAGAGGTCAATCGAGGGCAAAAATGTTATTTTTAATTATATTTTTGCTGATATCAATTTTTTTCGTTGGGCCAACAAACGGTTGACTAATGGAGGAGGTCAATTGTTACACATTTTATAAAATAAGATAATACAGTGATATTTTTAAAAATAAGAAAGAAGACAGTGTTATATGATAAGAATGTAAGAAGTCTAAGGGTAATTTATCCTTTATTTTTAGTTAATATTTTTTATTATTTAATTAAATTATTATATTAATTCAAATAAGTTAATAACTCAAATTTTATATTACTTATTTTTATTTTTTGTAATTTATTTTATCTTTTGATTATACTTTTTTATATTTTCAGTTCATCGAGACAATTTGAACAAATAAAAAATTAAGCAAAAAATAAAAATAAATTCAAGAATAAACAAAATAAAATAAAATTTAGCCCAAACATACTCATTATTTGTTAATTTCAGAGCACCACTTGATATTATATATTTGCATAATTTTTTTATTTAATTATATATAAGATATTAATTTCGATAATGCAATAGTAATCAGTTTCTGTTTATGTAGATACAAGAATATCTTATTGTCTATTAAATTTTTTTTGATAATACCAAATAAACAAGAGAAATTTTGGTAAAAGTTCAAATATTAGTTGATATTTAAAAATTAGTCATATCTAAATTTTTAGAATAAAATTAGTCGCACTGCATTAATTTTTACCAAAAATACTCTTAAACTATATCTTAAGAAGATTACATTGACCAAATTCCTTCATAAACAAGAATAAAAAATCTTGTCCCAAATTTTTTTTTCAAAATCACTACAACCGTAGCTCCGTCGCTGTCTTCATCCTCCATTGCCATCACCGTCGTCATTGTCAATTAGGGCGTTGCTGTCATCACCATCAGTACATAGCTGTCATCGCTGCATTGCAAATACAACTAATAAATGTATCAATTAATAGTTTGCATTGTATTTTTTCATAATTCTGCATCATAAACACAATTGATAGATATATTAGTTGATAGTCTCTCTTGTATTTTCCTGATCACTGTAGCGCAAATAACAGTCTACCTTAAATTTTTTTTGATCATGCATAATAAACACAACTGATATATGTATCACATAAAAGTCTGCAATGGAGGACGACGGTGATGGAAAATGATGCCTTACTCTCTCCGTAAATTGTTTGCACGCGAGGAGAACGAGAATAAAGTCAGCGGATGTTTGGGTGGCAGCGGAAGGGCAGGTGGTGATGGTAAAGAAGGACGAACATGAATGCGGCAGAAGTTTGGGGGGAGGGAGCGGCGAAGGGCGACAATAGCGAGATCTGGCCATGACAGAAGTGGCTCGTGTCCGCGGCGAGGGGCGACGGCGAATGGCTGGCAAAGCTTCAGTTTTGTAGAGAAAAAGAGACGGTACTAGGGTAGAAAATGAAAAATATAGAGGCGACAGCTTGAGTTTAGATTTTTCAAATTCAAGCTTCAAATATGATAGAAAAAAAAAACCAATTCTTTAAATATGAATAAATCAGTTATAAAAATTTATCATAATTTATAATGAGACTAAAACTAATAAAATAAATATAATAGAACTACAACTCTTACAAAATCTAAAAAACAAAAACTAATCCTCAAATTACTCAATAAACAAGAGCATTAATGTTAAGAATGCATGTGCGGGCTTAATAAATTTTCCAAATCTAGAAGATCTTTGTTCCGACAGCATGACCATTTGGAAAATTATTAGATTTTTATTATGTATTATTATTTACTTGGTATCTCAGGATTTTATTTTAAATTTATATTTAATTATATGTAGTGTGAATACATCATAAATAAATTTAATTTATTAATTTTACATTCTGAATAAAAGTTTTTTTTGAGTATGCAGCATTACTAGAATGAAAAAGTATAATACATACTAAGTTGGTGTTTGTCAAAAATTTATTTTGCCCAAAATTTGGTTGTATCGTTACTACATAAAAAATAAATTATAATAAAAGAATAAAAAATAGCTATTTCGTAGTAATGATACCTTGATAGTGGAAGCAGGGATGCCGGGCTTCGTTCGGCTATTGTGCGTTCTTTCGTCTCCTTGAAAAGACAAAGTCAGGACTAGTACCGGTGGGATACTGGCCGAGTACTCTTTGATGCTTAAGTCAATTCTTTGTTTATCTTTAGGATGTTAATCTAAAAGTAGTTATTCAAAAAAGAGAAGTGTACCTTAATAAGGAGCTAGGGTTAATATATTGAGGAGAATTTCTCGTGAAATTGGGTTAGATCCCATGATTTACGCTGGGGAGATCGTTATCATTTCGGAAAATCAGCTCCCTCCTGATAAGGTGAGCGCGCATCCTGAATCATCGAAGGCATTTATGGACGGACTCGGCTTCTATCTTCTCGATCATTCAGCCTAATCAACCCGTTCTGACCAAGGCCCGCACCATTCGGTCGAGCATATACTCGGGTGTGGTCATTGGTCAGTCGGACATGACCGTCCCCATCACATAGAATAGTGATTAAGACCAGATATCATTCTAAATTGACAATAAGTTTAGATTACAAAGCTTTAAAATTAAAATTCTAATGCAATTCAAAAAGAGAATCAAGGATAAGAAAAAATTAGATCTATTGGTCAAGTAAAAAGTAGAAGAGTATTGCAATGAAAAAATTGACTCTAAAGTAAAGAAAAAATCCTATGATTATAAATCCACCCTAGTCTTACTATTCATAAGATTTATTGACGTGTATGACTTTCATTCGATTTAATTATGACTCATTATGAATACAAATCCTAAAGAAATATGATTAAAATTCAACATAAACTATTTTTCAAGGGCACATAACATTCTTATTTTATCTATTCTATTGTTGAAAAGCTTATTTCATGTTTTAATCACATAGAACATTAAATCGTTTGCATAACATCGTATTTATAATTGCATAAACGAAAATTAAATAAGAACTAGGATCAAAATGAGAAAGTTGTTGATCAAAGTCCATGCCTTATAGTTACACAAATGTTGAATCGTCGCAAGAAAACCAACAATCAAAAACAAAATTCTAACAATTAAGTAATAAAATATTATCTATAAAAATTAAATTAACAAAATATCGGTACTTATATAATCAAATCGCAAAAGCTCTTGAAAAATAAATAATAGTAGCAATTTAATTTTTTATATTAATAATCTTTTCAATGAATTGCAACTTATACAAACCGAATCATTAAAGTGAGTCTAAATCTTATTATTTAGTCCAATCTTATTTATTGAGACTAGAAGCCCTGCCTAGTGTATCTAAAAAAGCTTCTTTTTTATTAAAAAAAAAGTAACTTCTAAGTTATTGTTTGGTATTTTTAAAAAACTCACTGACTTTTTTTTACTTTATTTTTTAAAGAGATAGCCTATGTATTTCTCAAACAATTTAATTTTTTTAATGAAATAACTATAATACATTTAATAAAAAAGTCAACTCTGCTCTAATAAAATCATCTTGTTATTCTTAACACTATAATTTAAAAATAAAAGGTAAAGACATTAAATATTTTAATAAAAGGAAAAAAAAAACTATACCATAAACAAATTATCTCAAAAACTTTGAAGTTTTTTCTCTAAAAAAAGGGCCATACCTCTAGCAAGTTAGACTATTTAGATAATTGGATAGGCCAATATTAATCTCTCTTATGGTATTTAAATTAGGCTTAATTTAATAATCTAAACTATTTATATTGTAAAAAATTTTAAAAGGATTATTCACATAAAAAAAGTTGAATGGAAAAGACTAATTACATAATACAGTCACATTAATACTTAAAAGAAATAAACGATCTACACTAAAAAACATATTTATTATTCATTTTTGTAGGAATATATATATATAATCGGATCATGTGTTTATTTCTCAAATTTTGAATGACTTAATCTTTTGCATTGATAATGCTTTTGACAAGTTTTATAATATAAACTGTTCAAATCGTCGAAATAAAAACAATTTAATCGTTATAAGATATAAATTGAAACCTCTCCAATTCTTATTAAATTCAAAAGCTTCAATAAGTGTACTAACACTTGAATGGTACCAACATTTTTTACTAAAAGTAATATGTACCTAAAGACTTTAAAAAAAAATTGGTTTAATTTATTATTAGCAAAAATTTATTATATCTAATTTGTGAAGGACTCAAGGGTTACAACACCAATAAGTGTGATGATTCGTTATTCACTCAATGCAAAATTGTTTAATCGTTTATGCACTATTACATGTAAAGAAGAAAAATCAATTTTGATATTTAATTAATAAGAAATTAACACGCATAAAAATAGAATAAATTCATAGAAAACTGAGAAATCAAATTTTGGCATTCACATTAGAACTAAGCCTTTCGTGCATATTTGTCATTATTGAAGTTTTTATTTTTATTCATTTTATTACAAAAAAAAAGTCCTATTTGATAAAAACAATTTTTTTAAATTGTTT
>JAOTRH010116597.1:0-15024 GCA_034768845.1 Heliamphora exappendiculata
CCCCCCCCCCCCCCCAGCTGTGAGACCCTGTACCGTTTTATTTTTGATATATATGCATATTTGGTGTTTTTTAACATGTTTAGGCGTTTTCGCTTTAATATGCTTATATGAGTTTTGATGCATGTTTTGGTTTAAATAAGAATGTGAGATTGGTCCCGGGGGCTGCCGGGAGTTACGGTGCGAATTTTAAAAATTCAAAAATTATTTTTTAGAGGCCTATTAATAACTAGAGTTAGATATTTTCAAAACTTAACGACTAAGTTTCCTATTTTTTCTCTCTGCCTTCTCTCTAACTTCTCGGGAGCCCAGGGCTTGATTTTTGATGATCCAACAGTCGATTCTTATTGTTGGTATCGTGGTCTACGCATTCATCCAGACGGAATTTCATTCTGACGAAGCTCGATTTTATACGTGAATCGAGGCGTCGAGTTTTAACTCACCGATGTAGGATTCTAGATTTTAAAACTGTTATAGGGTGTTATATGTAATGTTATGCATCTTTACCAT
The DNA here is from genome assembly GCA_034768845.1 of Heliamphora exappendiculata. NCBI lineage: Eukaryota > Viridiplantae > Streptophyta > Magnoliopsida > Ericales > Sarraceniaceae > Heliamphora > Heliamphora exappendiculata. The sequence continues at coordinate 508 of JAOTRH010116597.1, forward strand.
TTTATATTCATGAAAAGGTGTTTCGTGTTTTGGGAAAAGTTGAGTTTTTAGTTTAAAAACCTTTTTCTGTCGTTTCGGTTGGATGAAAACGGTGTTGGATGTTTCTTTTGAGGCCTTTGGTGATAGGCTTGGGTGTGTGTGCATTCATGGGTGTTAGATGGAAGCTTCGAGGCTTCATCTTGGGTTCAAAAAGGGAAAGGCGTAGCTCAAAACGTTTTCTGGGCAGGATCAGTCGACTGGATCATCATTTGGGGAGTTCAGTCGACTGGACCTGGGAGGTCAGTCGACTGAAATTGCTTCTGCTTTGAAACTCTTTTTTTCTAGAGAGTTTTTTTAGTCGATTGGTGGCTTAAGCCAGTCGACTGGGGTCCTGTGTGAGCTGTTGATTATGTTTTGGTGGTTCGGTGGTTGGATTTTGGTGCTCCTTGCTTTCCTCATATAGTTTTAAAGCGATGGATCTATGGGATCTTGTGTTCTGGAGGTTGGTTTTCAAAGGGATGGACTGAAAAAGGAGTTTTTATGAAAACTTTGGCAAAAAACGTGTTTTGTTGGAGGTTTGGAGCTAGTCCTTGGGGTTGAGTCTCAACGTTTAAAATGTTTTGATGAAAAAATATTTTTACATGTTTTGTTTCATCTCCATGGTTCATGAATTGGATCTCTTATTTATACATATGTTTTATAACTGTTTTGCTGAAACATTTTGAAAATATTTTGTTCATCTTCATGTTGATGGATGGAACTATATACACATATGGTGTATTTTGAGAATTCGGTTTTAAGAAGATACTCTAGATGTACCGAGATAGCGGGTATGTGGCACGAGTTGTCCTCGGTGGAAGTCTGGAAACGTGCGCAGCGTAGGTGCTCTGTACCTTCGGGTTAGTCCCCGTAAATTGAGTGTGGGTGCTTTGTACCATCGGGTTGTTGAACCTGTAAATTAAGCAGTTACGTTATGGTGCTCCGTATAGAACTTGTCGTTACCTAACCTGTTCTATGATGCTTAGGGATTAGGTAATCGACAGGAGTCTACAGTTGTTAGCTCTGTCCCTTTGTGATGGAGTCGGTACATAGGACTTGATTCTTCTTTCTTTTTCCACGGTTGTATGATTCATGGGGGAACAATGTTTTGGTTACTGTTTTTATTAACTGTAACACGTTGCTTACATTAGTAATAATGTTTGGTTGGTTGTGGTTGAGTTCGCTCCCACTATATGATTGCATATCCTGCTTTACAGCTTTATATAATCTGTTTCTATTGGGCTTTGGCTCACGGTGTGGGATTTTTGCTGTAAAATCATTTCAGGTCAGGAGATTGATGATGAGGAGTCAATCTAGTGGTGCCTGTGGTGGCAGAAGATTTTATTAATCTTCTTTTTGTATGTATGCTAAAGGCGTGTTTTGTACGTCTCAGGGCAATAGATTATGCTTGTTGAATATGGATATCTACTGTTTATGAGAGATGCATGTTGGGTATTTTTTGATTTCAACAGGTGGATTTGTTGTAAGAAAATCTATTTTTCATAAAAACTGGTGTTTGGTGGATTTTCACGTGGCCCTGGATTTTGGGGCGTAACAGTGGTTCAGTTTCTTTCAAGCCTACGTCCATTTCTCAAAACTCCCATTGAGAATTTTCACTGAGATATAATGCTTCACAGGCGCATTCAAAGCCTTGTACAGCCTCAAGAAGATCCTACAAAATACTCTCTATTTTTTTAAATCTCTCATGAGCTCTTCTTTAAAGAGTATCACACTCTCTTAAAGGATCATGGGTAACTCACCATCTATTACAATAAATGTATGAAAATCAAATATTCACTCACTTACTCTCTTTACAAATGATTGGAAATAAATGAATAAAAAGATGTGAGAATTGGTTGAAGAAGTTAATGAGTAATAAATGCTTTTTTGAAGATTTGAGCTTTTGATTTAAGCGATAAAATAGTGCCCAGGTATTCTAAGTTTCGAAAATTAACTCCATATATAGCCATTTGAAGTAAATGATCGTTGGTGGGTTGGTTGAGGCAATTAATGCTCTGAAATCTAACTGTTGGAACTAGCACAAAATTTGAAATCTGTCACAAGGGTCGACTCAAAACCATTTTGTGTTGACTCAAAATATCTAGGGCTTGGTTCCTCAAGTGATTGTGTTGACTCATTTCTTCAATGGTGTCGATACAAATTCTACATCTTCCTCACCCACACAGTGGTGTCGACTCATTGAGCTTTTGGTGTCGACTCAAGTATTACTTTAGTTTTCTAGGAGAGACCTTTGGTGTCGACTCTTTTTGTCTAGTAAGCTATTGGAATTTTGGTGTTGACTCAACTTCGTTTTAGTGTCGACTCATAAAATCGCAGTCAGCCTTTGTAATTTTAGAGTTGACTCACTTTGATATAGTGTCAACTCAGAAAATCGCCGACGATCTCAGTTGTTTTGGGGTCAACTCGAAGTCGTTTGGTGTTGACGCAAATAGTTTGTTCTCGTAGGGAACCTTTGTGTCTGCTCATAAACATTTGGTGTCGACTCATTGCACCTGAAATCAGGAATCTAAAGGATTACTTGATGTCGACTCAAATGGTGTTGGTATCGACTCAAGTTGAATCCCGTAAGGCTTGTGTAGGTGTCGACTTAAATTCTTTTGGTGTCGACTTATTTTTCTCATCTTTCTTTGACTTGGTGTCAACTCAGAGTGCATCTAGTATCGACCTAAAGTGGATTTCGATCTAATACTAAAGGTGTTGACTCAAACTAGTTTGGTGTCGACTCAAACGAGTACCTGAAACGTCTTAAGAAAACTTGTTAAAGTGTCGACTCAAATTCTCAATTGTGTTGGCACACTTGAGAGTTTCAAGCGTACTTATCCTTTAGGTGTCTACTCAAATATCAATTTGTATTGACTCAAAATGTTCTTTGACAGAACACTTAGTGTCAACTCATTTGATGCAAAGAGTTAGCACAAATAGCTTAAGGTGTCGACTTATAAATCATGTAGTGTCAATATTTTTTTTTTTAAAAATAATAAAATATAATCTTTTTAAATTAATTTATTTAAAAAAATGACTTATTAAAATCATCAATATCTAATTAAAAAACCATTGGGTTAACAATTTTAATTTTAAATTATGCAGAATTTGATTTAAGGGTTATTTTACTTGAAATTCTTTTTATTAGAATATTAATGAAACTTTAGTAAATAAATAAATAAATAATAAATAAATAATAACAACTAATTAAGCACAAAGTAAGAGGAATTGGTTGGCACTAGAATTAATATTGTGAAAAAGAAAATATCTTGGCAACAACAGCTGAATTTTGATGGATGCCAAAGATTGGTATTTTAATTTATTGTGTGGTAAAGTTTAATACTTTACATATGTTTTGGTTAATAGGGTGATTCTTTGATTTTAAAAATATTTATTCTTATGTTTTTTTTTCTTTTTGAAATGTAGAATTTAAGTTTGGTATTATCTTAATTAATTTATTACTAAAAATGTTGGTATAGATTGAAAAAAAAATAAATAAATAATTATTTGATAAGATCAACAATAATACTTAACCCGACTATTTTAATAATTTAGTATGTTGTCGATTGAACTTATATGGGAACAATTAACAATAGAAAATACTAAGTAGGAAAATATATTATTTGATAAAAGCGATGGTCAAGTAGTATAATATTTTAGGATGTTACTATTCGAATTCAGTTAGAATAACCAATTGTTTTGATTGGACTTAAATTAAAATAAAAAAATAAAAAAATAAAAAAAATGTAAGAAGATTAATACGAATGAAATCTTAATGTAGATTTGCATAGTACTTAAATATTGTTTAAATTGTACACTAGTTAATAGTAGTACTTTATATTTATATAATCTATGGTAGCATCTATTCTTAGATCATCCCATTTGTAGCGCGTAACATACCGTTGAACATCAGGTGAGTGATTTTGCATGCTACGTATTTTGTTAAAAATCATCCATGTTTCCAAAATATATTTTAAAAATAAAAGAGAATCTTTATAATTCTTTTCAATATAAATATGTAAATTTGTGATTCATACTTCATGGTATATAAATTATTTTTGACTCGTTTATATATTAAATAGAGTTTTTGTACACATCTATATAGTGATGTATGGGATTTTATTTTGGGACCATGCTAAAAGTTCAAAGGACACGTTGTCAATGGAGGTGACTCTGGTCGCTAGAAAAAAGGCCCGACCTTGCGTTTGTGGTGACTCTAGTACTTAACGGTTTAAAGGGCAACCTGGGTGTTGTCCGGTGAACTTAACCGGATCGTCTAAGAGAAAAAACTCGGGCACCACCTCGTGGTAATTCTATATTCGATGTTGGATCTAACAGGTCGATGATGCCCTGAGCTTACTTATATTTGGGATTGACTATTTATTTTGATTATGATTCCCACATATTATAGATAATCATATTGTTATTGCTATTGTGGTGTTGATTCTTCTATGACGAGACGTGATACAATGATTACTCATTTTTTTACTACGAGACCGATTGAAATTATTTATCACAAAAATATGATTTTTTTTTCAAGAGAAAACATGATTTGTTAAATCAAATGATTTTTATACTCGTTCATTATATGCCATGATTATGTTCAATTATAAATATTTTAAATATCTCATTTTAGAACTGTATTATACTATGTATGCTTACTATTTATCGAGCCATCGACTGACGTTATTTTTAACATTTTCAGGTGATCAATCAAGAGGCTAGAAAAGGACTCTGTTGTATCTTGGGACCTAATACTAGTGACTTCATAAAATTCATCCTGCATATTTAATAAGAAATCATTATTATTGGTGATTATTTTTATTCATGTTAGAATACTTGAAAATCAAATTATTTGTTTTCGATTCGTGGTTCAATGGGTTGTTTATGTTCCACCGAATATTTATTACGATTTGAATTATAATTTTATTAAAATTTTCAGCGAGTGTTAGAACTTTTTATGATTCATAGCATTTGTTTTAATTTTTTTTAGGACTTCCATGGCTATTAGGCTAAGGGGCATAGTCCATGACTGGTCATATCTTCGAATTTTGAGTGTGACAAAATTGCGCCTTTCCCTACGAAGGCTTATACGGTATTTCTACGTCTTCTATTTTCTTTCATAAAAATTTATGAAAATTTTTATTTATTTATTTTTATTATTTTTAGCCAAAAATTGTTCCATAGAATCTTAAATATTAATGGTTAAATATTGTTTGTAGGTGTTTGAATGTGATTAATTCGCTTTATTAAAACTCTAAGGCTTTTAGGATTTTCTAAGATTCTCTCCTTCAAGCCATTAAAGGTAGAGGTTTTTATTTATTTTTTACTTACAAATGAGATATGTAATTGTGGTTAATATTTTCATGGTTGTTGAATTGGTGTTTGCATGAAATTGGATTACATAGACTTAAATTTCTTAAAATTGAATAAATGAATTGAATTTCTTATTTTAATTGTATTGTTGTTTTTTAAATGATTGGTAACTAATTAAATGCATCATGTCTTGGGAAAAGTTAACCTTGTTATTTATTTATGTTAGAAAAAATATTATCTTAAGATGGATGATCTTTTTAACATTTTATGCCTTAGACTTTAATTATTATTATTTTTATGCCATGATTACTTGAAATATCTACAAATGTGTGAAATTTCATATATGCCATTTTTTTATATTAAAATATGTAGCTGGATGCAAAAAGTTTAAATTAGGCATATTCTCATTATGAATATCTTGAATTGGTGAAAAAGTAAAATTTATTATTTTTTTAAAAAAATGTATAAGACACTTAATGAAAAGTGAAAGGGTTTTCAGAATGGCCTCGAAGAATTGTGGTTGACACCTAAGTAGTGAGTTAGACTGTTTAATTTACGAGTTTTAGGCTCGCTGCACAGGTGGGTTCCTATACCCAAGAGGTTAGTACCTCAAAGTAGGGCGTCACAACTCACTGGTGCAATAGAGTGTCTAGGTGGGTTGAGTGACAGGTGCACTGCCACTAGGGCACACGGGCCTAGTAGTAAAGGATAGTTTGTCTACTCTTTTAGGCATGTCATACTCCTCATGAGTAGTTAACTTAGAATTGACTGAAAAGTTAATTGAATAAGCAATAAAATTGTTAAAGATTTGTGGATCTAATGAAATGGACATTATGTACTTTCATTTTATTTTTTGTTCAGTTGGTACATATTTCATCTATCTCTTTCATATGTACTTTTGTTAGTTATTGATAAACATTAACTCATCTAGTTTGTTCAAGTGTTTAGACATTTTAGGTTTTGTTGTACATAATAAGTAATTGCACTTTTGGAGTTTCTATTGAAAACTATTTGAACATTAATAATGTAGTCACAATAGAGTTTTGGTGACTTTTGTTCAATTTCTTTTGACATAGACTATAAGTTTAATTTTTTTTTTGTTTCGTAGCAATAGTTTAGATTAAAGTACTAAATAGTTTATCTTGGTAAATATGTACATTGCTTTATGTTATTGGTTTGAAACTGGATGTTTAAAATATATGCATGAGAAATTAGGTTGGAAGGCCTATAATTTATTTTGAGTTGTGGCTTTATTGTTGGGATCCAGGCATAGTCTGTTTATATTACTTTACTTGTATTTATTACACGTTATTTTATCAATGGTTATATCGTTAGATTATCTGACAAATTGAAAAAACTCTGCTGAATTTTTTTATAAAAAAATTTAATACTTAAAATAGTCTTCAAAAGTTTTGCGGCCTGATAATATTATATTAGAGCTCTAGATTCGAACACTTGTAGTTGTGAAAAATGGTTGTTGCGGATGTTTTGGGTGAGGAAGAATGCACCGGATATCAATTATTTTTAAAAAAATAATTTTTTTAAAACAAAAAAATCTAAGATACCTGAGCACCCTTTTTAAAAAATAGAGTCGCCACTTAGTTTTTGAGAAAAATCAAGAAAAAAAAAGAAAGTTGCGGGTCTTTTTTAAAAATGTAACTAGAGAAAAAGAGAGTTCGGGGGCAAAGATACAAAAAAGAGAAGGTGTTAGTCACTCTTTTCGCACAACCATGAAATTGGCCTCTACTTTGTTAATATTAGTTTTTATTGTAAATTTTTTAAAGGTAACATATACAAAATGTGAGGTTAAAGAGAATTCAAACAAAAACAATCAATGAAACAAAATTCTAACTATGATTCTTAAGGATATGCAACTTGGTTGTTATTTCTAGATATGCCACACAAATCGTTTGAGCAAAGCAAAGCGAAAAACATGCGAATAAGTGATAAAATGAACAAATAAAGGTCTAAGGGTCATGCTAGTGTTTTTGCCCCTAATATGTTATAAACAAGTTATACAGAATAAACAGAGGAGACTACAATATCATATTTAAACTACTAGACATGCAAAAAACTCATGACCATAGCAACAAATGTTGCGGCCATGACAAAAATGGTCACAAAACATGCGGTTGTGACAAATATAAGGTCACCACGAAGAAAAGAATAATAAAAGCTCACGGTCGTGACAAATAAAAGTCGCGGCCATGATTTTTAGGGGTATAAAAAAGGAATATACATTGCACAAAGCTTAAAATAAGCTCAAATGAATAAGATATACAGGACAGAGATCATAACCTATTGGTTTTAGGTTAGATCCACCATCCTTCATCCTTTATACAAGCAATAACTCTAAGCAGAATATACATGATATCAAAAATAAACAACAGAATGCTTAAAACACATTTTTATGTCACTGGCCTCACAAAACCTCACGTCCATAGCAAAAGGTTGTCGCGGCCGTAACAAAAATGAAGAAAAAAGATGCGGCCATCATGTTTTCATAATCTCAGAACATGCAGACATAAAAGTGTACAGAATGGAGACCATGACCTATTTGGTCTAGGCCAGATATGTCATTCATTACCCAAAAGGAAGACAAATAGAGGTGTAGAAAGGTTTAAATGCTAAACATAGTAATAAAAGAATATACAACCTTTGAATAAATAGATATCGGAGAGTTTTGAAGAGAATTTTCACGTTTTTTGCCTTAAAAAATAATTTCACGGCCGTAACAACAAGATGTTGCGGTCATAAGTAAAAAAAGGCATAAATATATCGGCCCTTATAAAAATGCATGACCGTGACTGTAGGTCAAGCAAAATATACGGCCCTGACATAAAAAGGTCGCGACCGTCATGTTCTATAACCTCAGAAAGCTTTCGATGTACTTATTGTGTTTGTGAGCATCAAAATAGAATGAAAACAAATGTAAATATACGAAACAGATAGTTATGAATACACTGTTAGTAATAAAAAACTTAAAGGAAACAAATGCTTACATTGAAATGAATGATAAATAAGTAATAAAAATAATAGAAACCTTATCCACGACACCCTTAGGGGAAGAAGATGAGGGTTTAAGAAGAGTCGTTGGTTCCTAAGGTTACCTCGTGTGAATATCCACCTCGAATGGCCCCTCAGGGGTGAGAATATAATACCTCTAAGTCAATATATGTGTTCCAAAAACTCCTTTGTGGCAAACAAGAACACGAATGAGGCTCGGGAAGTGTGGAATGAATGAGAAAATATCGGGTGAAAGAGTATTTTGGCAGATCTTGGGCTTCCAAGTGTTTTTATTTTTTGTTCTGCTTGGAATCGACGCCTATTTATAGGCAAGGCGAACAACATAAACCTCTTTTGAGATGCTGCCACATGTCCAAAAGGGATAATAGTGACGGTCGCTACCTTTATTGTGATGAAAAGGACAGTCGCGGCTTTAAAAGTCGTGGCCTGGATAAACAGGCGACGACCGTGACAAAGAAAGTCACGACTTGGTTTAGTGTTTTCAAAAAGATTACCGCCATGAGAGCAAGGACACGACCTGAAGATTTTTAGGGTTTTTCCTTGGGTTTTGAACTATATTCGTGATTTTGCTTGCTTGGGAGTACTTTTGAGCATGATTCTCATAGTTTCGTCATTGGCACGCATTCGAGATGGGTGCTTAAGATTCGGCGTGGTCAGAATAGAGAGTCTACAATTATCCCTCTTTGACAAAGCTTGCAACAACTTGTGGTGAAAGTAAATGTCAAAACTCCAAAGACAAACTGATTGAACAAGCTGCCAATCTTAGGCACAAACAAAGCATGTAGGAAAGCGTGGTCAAACCCAAATTTCCATCAAGCTTCCTACGTACCCCCATTGTAAGAGATCAGATCTATCATAGTTCTTGGGATAATGTGTATAATGCAAATAGGTTAATCATGATGGATGGTAGGTACAGTGTAATGCAAATAGATACGATGTAAGAAATTTTAAGGTCACAACACAGATCGAGGAATCATGAATCAATTTTAGGATGTGAAAGGACCGATGAGGCTAAGGGCAGTTTAGGGTCAAGCGGGGACCGGTAAGTCAGTTTAAGGTCATGAGGAGGACTAATGGGACAGTTTAAAGTCATGAGGAGGATCGAACACTTAGGGGGTCCAATTTTAGATCATGCGAGGACCGATAAGTCAGTTTAAAATTATGAGGAGGATCGATTGGTTGAGGGGTAATTTTTGGGTCATGCAAGGACTGGAGAGTCAGTTTAAGGTCATGAGGAGGACCAATCGTTCTAGGGGCATTTTAAGGTCATGAGGAGGACTGATCATTCTAGGAGGATTTTAAGGTCATGCGAGGACCGACAAGTCAGTTTAAGGTCGTGAGGAGGATCAAAGAGGTAAAGGAGCATTTTAAGGTCATACAAGGACCGATGAGTCAGTTTAAGATCATGAAAGGTCATGTAAGGGCCGAGGAGTCAATTTAAGGTCTTGAGGAGGACCGATCGTTCTAGGGGTATTTTAAGGTCATACGAGGACCGACAAGTCAGTTTAAGGTCATGAGGAGGACCGATCATTCTAGGGATATTTTAAGGTTATGCAAGGACTGAGAAGTCAGTTTAAGATCATGAGGAGGACCAAAGAGGTAAAGGGGAATTTTAAGGTCATGCAAGAACCGAATAGTCAATTTAAGGTTATGGAAAAGACCAAAGGTGATCCTATCCGTTTTAGGTCGTGACAAGGACTTGAGAGGTTCGGGGCACCCAAAACATAAAGAGGAGCTAACAAATGGTCTTTTATTCATTCAAAACCCCACACAAGGGAAGTTCTAAGGTCCAAACAGGTGGGGTGCACAAAATAATGTGGCGGTCATTACTTTTGGATGTCTCGGCCTGTACTATTTTGCCCTAAGGAGATGGTGGCCTGAACATAAAGCTCACGATCATGAGAAACATTTGAATAAAAGCTACGGTTGTGGCTAAACAAAGTTGCGGAATGGGTCAAGTTATTACGGCCATATATTTTAAAGTTTTCAGACTTCGCGGCCGCGAGGTCAATGACAGAACATAAGTTATGAGACAGGTTTGAAATTCATCATTCGCGCGAAGAATCAAAAGGCTCACTCTTCTCTCCTTTGATTTTCTCTCTCTCTCTCTCGGCTCTTGCTCTCACATTCTCTCTCGAGCTCTCTCTTGTCTCTTGCTCTCACTCTTTCTCTCTCTCGAGCTCTCTCTCTCTCGACTTTTAGAACCAAAGATGTTTCTCCTATGTCTCCTTTCCATCGTGTTTTTGGTTCTCATGAGCAGTTTCGGCTTCGAATTTGTCGGGGAGGAGGGTGGGGCGCTGGCAAAGGTGGAGGAGGTGCGGCTGGTCATGGTGGTGATGGTGGTGTCGGTGGTGATGCCGGAGATGGTGGGGCTATTAGCGGCGGGGTCGTGGGTGTAGAGGCAGCTGTGGTGTCGGTGGTGAAACAATTTTGATTTAACGTGAGATTATGTTGCTAACCTGAATTATCCTAAGTCTCGCCTTTTAAGGATGAAAAGCATGTTACGAATTGGGTTAGAAATTTGAAAACTTTGCTTTTGTTTTGAAATTGGAACAGGGTCCGGGTTGCGTAGGTTGGTTTTGAGACTTGTTTTTGCGTTGTTTTTTATTATCGTCAGTTTATTTCATCCACCTTGTCACATATTTTATTATTTTTTCTGTTATCATTCCCGTTTATTGATTCGTTTATTTTGTTTTGTTTCAGGAGAGGCTTCGTATTCGAGGTTTTGGCGGGTCCTCGAACGTTTTGGAGTGGTACATGGCGCTCCCTCCTCGCAGTAGAGAAATTGTTGACCGGGCAGGTTTTGGCAACTTTATCATCACGTTGGAGAGGACCAACAACGATCGGGTCACCCTCATGACCCTGACTGAGAAATGGTGGGATACCACCAACACTTTCTACCTGCCTACCTTTGAGGGCACACTCACTCCTCTCGACTTCTCCCTTATCATCAGGATTCGGGTGGGCAACGACCCGATCCCATTCGATCTTGACATCTGATGGAGCCCCGCGACTCTTATGCACCTTCTCGGTCACGTGCCCTTCCATCAATAAGGGGAGCATTCGCTATACGTGATTGAAGAAGACATTTTACCACTTCGTCTGCACAAAGGTCCACCACTTCGAGTGGGTGGCGCGTGCATTTCTTCTCTATATGTTTGGGATAGCTTTATTCCCAAACTTAGAGAACATGGTGCACCTTCATGACATTGCTGCTATGGTGGTGACGGATCAGATCGGCTCTTACGACTGGGGAGATGCTGCATTAACCACTTTATACGAATATATGAGCGCGGCCACCAGGTCCTCTGATCTGAGCGTTGGTGGGAACTAGCGTATATGGGAGGTATGTCTGCTTTCTCTCCTTTTTGTGCTTTCCTTTTCCATTTCCACATCTGCACATCTGCCTCAACTGTACTGACGCTTTTCTTAATCATTTACAACTTAAGACTTATGGGTTCCTGGGTATGCGCCAGCCAATGAATTCTTGCGATGACCCCCTTGTGATCCTCTAGGCCAGATGCCATCGGGGTACGAAGCCCGACGGGAAGGACTTGAATGATGATCGCCATTTCTTGGACACTCTCACTCCTAACTGGGTATGTCATTCATGCTTTCATTAATTTCCATTTCTTTATTTCCTTAATATACTGCTTGCTAGCAGGTTTCCTTACTTTCCAGGTCCATTGGGATATCTGGGTCTGCATGGAGGAGTGGGCCAGTGCCGATCTGATGTGGAGCTTCAAGGTTACCCGGACCCACATCTTGCTTGAGGGGCCATTCTACATAAAGTGGTACCTTGGTGAGTGCGTAGTGTTAGGATTGGTATACTAAAAATCATATTTTTAGTATTTAATCTTAATGTTATGCATGGATATCCGATATTCTGTATAATATTTAATCTAGTGTGTAGACTACGACTTGCACACAGAAGATTAGATTTTAGGTTTTTTTAGAATATAAGTTTTATGTTCAAAATTTAGAAAGAAATGGACAAACTATTGGTACAACTGTAGTACAGAGTTTTAGTAGGCCTGTCTTGGTTACGGGAAATAGATAATAGCGTCGTCTATTATTCCGACTCTCTGTACTAGTACACTTTGTGTGTATTTAACGGGATATTTGGAATAATTAATTTTATACTGATTATATAAATTAATTACACCCCAAGATTATTATGAATAGTGCTTATTCTCTTAATCCTAAAATAAATATTGATTTGCGTCTATTTAATATTCGTTATTTTGATTTATTAGAGTGTGCGATCTTATATAGGTCTATATTCTCAGTGAGTTGGATAGTAGTATTACTTATATGGCGAATATTAATTATTGACGGAATTCACGTTCCGAAAAATCGGGATTGACGATACCCTCTTAAGAAAGCTTATAAGTTTTGATCAAGCTAAACCCTGCAGGTGAATTTGATTATTCGGCGGTCAAATAAGTTAAGCGAAAGGGCTTAATAAATATCAAGATGCCGATTAAATTAAATTTTTAATAATTAAATTTAATTGGCGGGTATCGAAAATCTTAACGTGGGAAGAAATGGTAAGCATTTAATAACAGGAGCTTAATGGAAGAAGGTCTTGAGAATATGGGTCAGAGTGCAATTATAGTTCTTTAGTGGTGTGAACTGTAATTCAGTATTTTATGAAAATTGTAGAAACAGCTGCTGTCTTTCCATAATTGCAGAAACCGCTGGTAGGTGTCTGTGTTCCACTAGAAGTCTTACTCATAATTACTCCTCAGATCCCTACTGTAGCCTTATATTTATGCGGGTAGGCTGAACCAGTTTTAGATCATAACTTGTCTTTCAAGACTAAATATATCTGGGTTCTGCCAGTACGAGTTCTCGATAGTCCGTAACCCACACTACGTTCGAGAATCACGTAAGAGAATACAATAGAAGATCTGACAGAAGCTTCAACTCAGAATCAAACCGTAGTTGAAGAATCGATCAATAATAAGGTATTTTTCTAAATTAACTTTGGTTGTACGGGTTTATTTTGATCGTTCAACGTCAAAAGTTTAATCTGGAGCCCGTTTCGGCGTTTTCCTGTCCAATTTTTTTTACCGAATATCTTTTACAAAAATAATGATCTTGGATATTTTGCATCTAACAATTGGTATCAGAGCCGCTTTATTTTTTGTTTACGGTTATCGGGGTCGGATAGAACTGCTGCTAACTTTGTTTTGTAGGCGTTCTAAATCCCGATTTTATGATCATCTTTTATTTTCATGTTCGATTGAATACGTGGATAATGATATAATTTAATTATTTTTTTAACCACGAGGGTTGATCATGGTAGATTGATTGTGAACCCTACGGAGGCATAAGATCAATGTAAAAATTTGTTATTTTTCAGTTTCTAGTTTTTTTTATTTTATGTAATCAAAATAAAATTAAAAAAAGAGAAGAACGAAGAACACACGGCGGCGGCACATTGATCTTGGGATTTGGGATTCATGGATGTGCATTGAATAAATACTATTTCAGTGGTTTTTCAAAACAACAAAAAAGGATGAAGAACAGTCGAAAATTAGTTTGAAGCTTGAATCAAAAAGCTGCCAAACGCTGCCTAAGGCTGCGGCAATTCCAGGCTGTTTTTCCTTCAGTGCAGTTTTCAAAACAGCGGCGCAACTTCCAAATCAAAACAGGTGCTGCGATTTTTCAAGCCAAACACAGCAAACTATTTTAGTGGTTTCCAAACACGCCGCTAGTTTCCAAAAATCAAGCGGCGATTTTCATCCAAACAAAGCAACAATTTTCAAACACAGCAGTCTAAACACGCCACCGATTTCCAAACTAAAGCAAAACAGGTTTAATGCGCACACACAAGCGCTCAGTGCATGCGCGGGACGCACTGTTTTGATTAATATGATTTATCAGATAGTATCAAAGAATCTTGATACAATCTGGATACAAAAAACTTATTCAGAAAAAGATTATTGCAGCTTATCCTTTTAAGAACAGGAGACTGAAATTTTTTAGAGTTTTAATTCGATTATAAAATCGGAATATATTTATCTTGCATTTAATTTTTTTTATATTAACTGCGTGAATGATAAATATATGTTTTATTTATCCTGTTAATTTAATTAATTCAAAATTTTAATTTTAATTAAAATATTTTGTAATAAAAAATAAAAT
>JAOTRH010116608.1:0-15024 GCA_034768845.1 Heliamphora exappendiculata
GCATAAAATAAGACGACAGATAAATTTATCTGTATGCATTACATATAAATTTATCTATTTGTGTTAAATTTATCTGTTTTGTAGGTGATTAGATTTCACGCGTTAAAAATTTTGTTGGTGGATCTTGCGCATTAAAATTTATTTTTTTGAACTTTTGGCTGAAACCCCCAATTGAAAAATTAAAAATATTTAAATAAAAAAAGTAGCTAAGATGGAAAAAAAAAACATAAAAAACCAAAAATCTTTTGTGAACTTTTTAAAGCTTTGAGCAACAAAATTTACTTTTTAAAATTCTAGTAAGTAGGTAAAACGAAAAGGTGAAATTTTTTATCAAAATATAAAATAAGTTTTTAAAAACTACTCCTAAAAGACTTTAAAAAAAACTAATTAAGCCAAACATAAGCTAAAAAGGGTTCATTAAAGAACCAAAAAAAAGTGAAAATTGGGCAACTTTGTTTAACCTTTTTTCAAATTTAAAATTGGTCCATTTTTTCATATTTTCGTGTTTATCTAATCAAAAATAAAAAGGAAATTAATCTAACAAAAGAAAAATATTTAGAAAACACAAATTTAACCCAAAAAAATTATAGAAACTGAATCTTGACTATCCATTTATTAAAATTTACAAAACTTATGGATTCTAGTGTAAAAGTATGACGAAGACTCAATTTGTATGATCGAAATGTAGTTTACTTATGTACATGTAGTATTGAATAAATAAAAAACATTACAGACGAAAAACTATTAAAAAAGTTTTTTTTTAGAAAAAAAAAAAAAAAACCATATTTTTTTTCAGTAAGGAAAAAAAAAAAAACATCCTTAAACACCCACCCCTTTGATGGGAAAGAGCAAGTCGAGAATTACCTGGATAGTAAAAAGTGCAGTTTCATCGAGGCTTTTGTAGAGTCCCGGCCGATGAACGAGATGACGAAAACTCGAATTTGGCAGAGACAGATTCCCAAGATCCTTCAATGCGAGCCTCGACATCGCACTGACGAACAGGACGCCGCCATTGTTGCACAGAAGCTCCAGCCTCTTGCTTCCATGGTTGAAGCTCAGCCTTCCCGCCATGAAGTAGTAAGGAACCAAAAGCACCTCACCCACTGCTCTCTTCACTACCTCACAGATATCAAGTTCTGTTGAAGAAGAAGAAGACCTCTTCTTGGCTTCAAAGAAGAAGAGTGTCTCGACAGGGAAGATCACTGCTTGGTCTATGTTTGAAAGAAAAATGGTTTCCACTGGCTCTGTTGGGTTCTTTGGGGAAAAGAGTTTTGTTGGTTCTTCCTTTCTTACATCTTCATCTGTTAAGGAAATAGTGGTTTCCATGGTGATGCTTAGATTGGCTTACCTAGAGTGAGCATTATATATATATATATAGGTGTATAATAGATATTTCTTACCGTTGTGTTTGAGAATCCTACTACTAATTAGTTTTTGGCTTCCAGCTAACTTCCAGCTAATTAGTTTTTGTCTTCAGCTAACTATAGGTGAAAAAATTGTTTATTCACTTATTTATTTATTTTATTTTACTATTTATTGATTTAATATATATATATATATATATATATATATATATATTTGCTTATTTTAGTTTTTTTTGAATTTATTTTATATTTTTGATAAAAAAATATTTATTTTTTCGACTCGTCTTAATAAAAAAAATTTAAAAATATAAAATTTTGACTAAATAATAAAATTATTTTACTAAAGACAAAAAAGTTAACTTTGTCGTACTTAATCAAATTTAAGTTAGCCGAGAGCTTATAAATTTTTTAAAATATTTTTAATTTATAATTATTTTTATTTTTATTTTAATTATAAATTATAATTTTATCAAACAAGCAGAATTTCAACTATAACCTTCGATTTAAAAATGGCTAGTAATAGCATTCCGAAAAATCCCCAATAGGTATTTCTCGTAGCTAAGCTTCTTTCAGTTGATGGAAAAGAAAAAAAGAAAACTAATCGTACTATGTTAATTGTCAGAAGAAAATGTGAGATTCACTTGTGTATTACTTTTTTTTATGATTTTTTTTTGTTTTTAGTTAATCGACGTGTATTTTTTGAATTTCTCTAATTACGAGAAAATTTAAAAAATTTAATTAAAATAAAAAAAAAATTTATATAAGACTAAAAAAGTTAACTTAGCAATTTTTTAAGTTTTTTTTCTTAATTTTTTCATCTTTAATGACCTTTTTTTCAAATTTGGCAATTACAACATACTTTTTGGAATCTTCTTATCGCAAAGAGTCTAAAAAGTAAAAAAATTAAATTAAAATATAAAAATTATTTAGAAAAGACAAAAAAAAACTCATGAAAAAAAATTCCAAAGCTTTTTAATCCAAAAACAGGCTCAAGTTTTTTTGTTTTTTTGAAGAAATATTCTCCCCAAAAAAAGATTATATGTAAAAAGTAGTTCTTACTAACTTTCTTGCAAACTAATTAAACATATAACGAAAATTAAATGTTTTATGTTTTTATTTTCTTTTCATTTTACATTTTTGTTTAATTTTGCTGATAAGAGCATATAAGCAATTCTTACGAGAGAAAGAGCAAGAATGTTCGAGGTTGGAAAATCCTAAATACAAACTTTATTTATTTATTTAGTATACCTACAAAAGAAATAGAAAGAATGTACATTTTTCATTTTCCCTTTAGGTTACAGCACCTGTGTGTGTATAAAATTCTTTATGATATCTAAGAAGTAGGGTTGTGATATTGGTGGTGGGGAAAGCATGAAGGAGGTTTATGAGGTGAGGATTGATATTGATTGGTCAAGATAAGTTTGTTTAATGGTGAAACCAGTGCACACTCACTATTGATGGATCCTAAAATGGAGGCATAGCATTTTCATTTCTTCCATATTTTTCCTAGAGTTTTTTATGTGTGTGTGTGTGTGTGTGTGTGTATTTTTTTTTTTATATATTTCTTTATATTTTGGCTTAATTTTTTTAATTTTTGGTTCCTCGCGACGAGAAAAAATTAAAAATTATGCTCAGTTAGGGTAAAGTAAAAAAAAATTCAGTAAACACAGAGAAAAACCACAAAAAAATCAATTATGTGGCTTATTTTTCTCCTTGTTTGAACTGTTTTTTGGGTCAATTATTTTTTTTATCATATCTAATTCCTCATAATTAGAAGAACCTTAAATGTATAAACTAATATTTAAAAAAGATTACTAAAATTAAAAAAAAACTCCCGTATAAAAAGTTAGATTAAACACACGCTTAGACTGAAGAGTAAATGCTTTACAAACTTTTTTCTAAGAAGAAGAAAAGAGAAAGAGAAGAAGAGCTAGAATTTGTCACTTAAATTTATTGATTGTGTAAGTTTTTTTTAAAAAAAATATTTTATGGAGACCAAAACCTGCAAAAGGAGATGGAATTGAACCCTTTGGCAAGTAGGGAGATGCAAGGGTTCGGCCATTAGGCTAATCTAACCACTTGTCGTGTAAGAATTTCGATTTTTGAAAATCTTGAACTATAATCTAATAAAGTAATATTAATTTTTTTTCAGATAGAAGATAACAGAGTATTTGCTGTTGCTTAAATTATATCTTTTAGCATGTAGTTCGGTCAAAAATTTTAAAAAATTAAATAAGTGTATTTGTAATTTTTTATTCTAAATAAACAAACACAAATTTACTATTTAAAGTTATAAATTTGTAAATTTAACAAATATTTATAACTTATGTCTAAAGTTATAATCACGTTTTTTTAATTAGAATCAATAAATTCATAATTTTAACTATAACAAACATAGTTGCTATGCCATTTTTCCAAGAAGAAATAATCATTTGGGCTTCTAGATACACGGACTGTTCATATTGTAGGCCCATAAAGATTCAAGTCCAAGAATTTTGGGGCAGTCCAATTGCTGACTATGCCCTAATGGGCCAGGCCCATGTAGGCTACTGCCGTGGATTTGGCCTAGGATGTAGCACCTAAAAATAGATTGATTAGAAGGCAATCACCCTCAAGGTAGCTCCGATGCTCTAAGGACATGACGTAAATTAGAGGTCTTTGAAGATCAATAATCTCTCTTTTCACTATAGTATGCTTTTGAAAAAAAATATACTGTAGAATTGGTGAGAAAAATTTGACAAAAAAATAACTGAAAAAATAAATCTAAAATTTAATCCCAAAGATTATGTATAGCAGGAAGATATAAATTTAAATTTAATAGGATGTGAACTGCATTTTAAGTGAATTTTAATTATTTATTTTAAATTTTGAATAATTTTTAAGACATTTTGTTTAGCACCTACCACTGCGGTAGAAATAAACACAATTGAAGAGTAAGAAAAATACTTTGTCCATAGAAAATTAACGGTAATGTGTACAAAAAATTCATCTCGACTACTTATTGTGTGTACATACATTAAATGGCTGAGATATATTTTTTATGATTGATATGTGATTAATTGTCATTGCATGTAGTATTAGTGGAAAAGTAATGCTACTCGAACCAAATAAGAGATTATTTAGTGCCCGTTTAGTAATGTTTACAGTTATTTATATTTTGTTTATAAAAAATAAAAAATATATTTTTATTTATTTTTATAAAAAAATAAAAATAAAAACATGTTTGGTAATATAAATGTTTAAAAAGTGATATTTTGAGGTTACGAATGAATCCAATCAAAACTTGTTTACAAAACAAGTTTTAACATATTTTTTCTATTTTTTAAAATTTTATAAATTTTGAAAACTATTTATAGTTTTTTGAAAACAAAAATAATTACCAAATATGTTTTTGTTTGCAGTTTACAAAAAATTTTAAAAATAAAAATAAAAAATAAAAAACATAAACGTTATCAAGAGATACCTTACTATTCGATAGTATTTGATTAAGTAGAATTATTGTATTAATATGATTAGGATAACAATTTCTTAAAATTTGCATTGTAATTCTTAATCTATTAAATAAAAAAATAGTAATTACGTTTAAAATTATCATTTTATTTTATTTAATAACTAAATATTAAAATGAGTATTCCAACAAAATTAAATCATCATTTAATTGCACTATTCATTCCAAGAATAAAAAAGGAAAAGAGGAAGAAAAAGTAGAAACAGTTTTGTCCAATGGAAACATTGGCTGGGCTCAGTCTACCAGTTTTGAAGGCCCACCTATCTACTTTTGGGTTGATTGATTGGCAAGATAAATTTTTCTTATTTTTTAAAAAAGTAAAAAATTAAAAAGTTAAATTAAAAATTAAATTTTAAAATACTTTATTTAAACTCACATTCCATTCTAAAAGATAATAATATTAATATTTAATAACTTATTTATTATTATTACCAATTATATATAAAAGGGTAATATTGTCCCGTTTAAATAAAAAGTTAAAAAAAATTTAATTAATTTTTTACCAAATCTACCAACTTTTAAAAAATAGCTTAAAATATAATTAACAAAATAACCTACTTTTAATTATTTTTTATTTTCGTTTCTTGTTACACTTAAATAGTGAAATTTACAGTGTAATTTTTTTGTAGGAGTTGAAAAAAATTAAACAAAAAATTCATATTTTTTCACATGGTTTTAATAAAATAACTACAATAGCTCTAAAAAAAATTTCATTATTTTAAATTTTATAACAATAAAAAGTAAAAATATATTAAATATTTCCAGAAAAAACAAAATAAAAAGCTATACAAATAAACAAATTATTCTGAACAATCTAACCTTTTTAAAAAAAAAATTTAAATCACATAATTAAATTTTTTTAATTAATTAAGTTCAACACTCGTCAGTCGGCACAATATAATTTAATTTTAAAATAACAATGGTAAACACACTTTATTTGTACAGTTTATATATTTTACTTTATAGACGCAACTGCAATGGATTTCGTACAAAATATTAGTATTAAGTATTTGGTCATCACAGCTGTGTTTATGAAATAGAACATATAATTCACAAATAAAGTGTATTTAAACTTTCTCATTTTTTAAAATCCATTATACAATTCAAAGTCAGTCTTATTCAAACCCTTATAGTCTCAAAAGTTTTTTTGTTTTTGTTTTTTAATACCAAATCATAATTTGACAATTTTTCTAATGAGAGAAAATTTTAACTTTTTAGATGAAACAAGTTTGCTTTGCGATATTTTTGTCTTGAGAAATATTTTATACTCCGTAGAGGCATTTTGAGTTTTCTACTATATATATATATATAATTATTTTCGCAAAAATCTGAAATCATGCCAGGCATTATATCAGTTTTTTACAATTTTATTTTGTTTTAGTATTTTTCTTGTTTCTTTGATTACAAAATGCGCTAATTTGGTGGCTTCAAATTCAAAATTTATAGGGTGCCAATGAGTTCAAAATGAGCTTGTCATTCTCTTCAAATAAACTAATTAATAGACTTGATAAAGATAAAGTTGATTTAATGCAATATGTACTTAGCAATTACCACATTCAAATTCAGCATTCATGAGATAATTGAATATGTTTACCTATTTATGTTTTTTTTCTTTCTCCAAAGTGATTAAAAAAAAAATTAAAGACTCAATTTCTAGCATTTGGAGTAATTGTTTATTAGTTATTTTCATTTTTAGTAAGAAAAAATTATTTGGTCAAAATAATATATTTTTTAATTTTTGTCATTGAAATGAAAAATTAAAATTTCTTATTTGGTGGTGTTTAGCATTGCTGAAACTAGTAACTTATATATTACAGTTTGTAACAAAAGTTGTAAATATTTGATAAAAATTACAATTTGTAGCTAAAATAAAAAAAATAGTTATAAATGTAGCATAAGTTATGAGTGCTTAAAAAAACTTGTAAATTATAATTAAAATTAATAACAAAAAATTAAAAGTTATTAACAGTAACTTTTCCAAACACCACTTATACAAAAAAGTTCAAAAAACAAAAAATAAGATAAAATAAATCAATAAGTGACTTTTTTTCTATTTATGTCCTTAGTGAACATTTTTAATTTTTTAATCCAAATTATTTTTTCAGTTCATCTTATTTAAGCGAAAAAAAAATAGTTCAAAAATAAAGAATAATAGAAAAAGAAAATAAATTAATCCGTTGATTATTATTTTAAACCAAGGGAGCTTTGTGGGATTATTCTTATTGTCCTATTTACTATCGAAATAATTCAGTTTTTGCCATTAATTACAACCACCCAAATAATTCATTTTCTGCTTTAACCATTTATATCATTACAACCACCCAAATAATTCGTTTTTTTAAAAGTACCGCGGTGATGATATTAAGGCCTTGATGGGCAACATTAGTTTTTTAATGTTTTATAAAAATGTTAAAAAATTAATATTGCTCGTTTGATAAAAAAAATTTTAAAAATTAAAAAATTAAATCAAAATATAAATTTCTATTATTTTTAAAATATAATAATATATTTTATTCATAACTTATTTACTACTATTACTATTATATATAATTGTTGATATCAAATATAAAAAAAGATAAAATTATTTATTTTAAACAAAAAACAAAAAAAATTAGTCTTTTTATGCAAACAGGCAACTGAAAAAAACTAGGTTAAAGTTTAGTTATCGAACAATCTACTTTAAATTCAATTTAATTTTTTAGTTAAAAATATAAAATAAAAATAAAATAATTAAATTTTAAACTAATTGTCAATCTGACGCTAATTCTCATAATATTCGTAAATTATTTCGTGAGAAAATTACAAATTTGTGCATATGGGTGTATTTCTTTTACTAACGCCGTGTTTAGAATAATTTTTTTTTAATAAAATTATTTTTTATTTTTAGTATTTTTTTTTATCATTGTTCAAGTGGACATAGTTTTTAAATTCTTCTTATTTCAAAAATTTTAAAAAGTGAGAAATTTTAGTTAAATTATGGGAGTGTTTGATAAAGCTATTGTTAATAATTTTTAACTTTTTATTACTAATTTTAGTTATAAATTAAAAAAAATTTCAATCACACACAATTTTTACTATAATTTATAATTATTTTTTCTTTTATTTCAACTACAAGTTACAATCATTACAATTTTTTACCAAATATTCACAACTTTAATTATAAATTATTATTTATAAATTATTAATTTTAACAATTTCAAACATCACCTATATAAAATATCAAAGAAAGACAAAAAGGCACTTTAAAACCTTTTTTTTAATGACAAGAAATCCCAAGAGAGAAGAAACCGAGTCTTTATACACAGAGGTATCCATTTAGACTGAAAAAATTAAGATTCGTGAGAACGTCAAAAGGTTGCGCAGAGTTGAATTTAAAATTTTTATTTTTTATTTTTTAATTAAATATGACGTCTTATCAACTCACTTACCATTTAAATTTGTTATTTTTCAACTTTTATAAGATTTTACTTTTATTTTTAGTACTTTTTCAAATTTAATTAAAATAATCAAAAAAAATTTAAACCTCTTTCATTAGGATGGAATAAAGAGTAAAAAATTAAAAAATAAAAATAAAAAAACTTAGAAAAGAATGTTAGCTCAAGTTAACCTAGGCTACGCGCATTAGGTCTAACCTCTTTTTATAATTTTTTTTCTTTAGTATTAGCCTTAATGAGTAGGTTTTTTTTAATTTTTCATTAATTAAAAAGTAAAATGTCTAAAATATAATAAAGTTTTGTATAAGACAGTGACATTTTTGAATTTTTTTTTATCTTTGGTGATATTTTTTCATTTTTAACCTAATCCAAGATAGTTTCTAGATTCATTTCATCATAAAATCAGAAAAAATTTAAAAAAAATAAACATAAAAGGTTTTTTTAGACCAAACATATAGGTCCAGGTTTGCATTTTTTATTTTCTGTTCTGGCTTTCAAGATATCAATAAACTATAAATAATAACATGTTGAATAATTATTTTTATTTTCAAAAAATATATAAATCATTTTCAAAAGTCACTAAATCATTGTAAACAAAAAAAAATATTTTTTACTTATTTTATAAATATTTTTTTATTTTCTCTTTTATCTTTCACCACGTCTCACTACCATTTTTAACTACTATTTTTTCCACCAACTACCATTTTCACCTCTCACCACCAATTGTCACATTTACCCATCACCTCTCAATGTAAGCCATCACTTTTCACCTACCATTGTCGGCTATTATATTCGATCACTATTTTTGACTGCCACTAATTAGCAACACATTTTGGCCACATCCGATCACCATTATCACCACTTTTTACAATTATTATTTTTATGAGTTATCGTCACTATTGCTAGATTATGTTCAGACGCCATCGTCTACCACCATCTCTGCTTATCATGGGCGTCCTCATCTTCTTTGACAATTTTTTTGAGTGTCTCTTTTTTTTTTTGTAGGTGATCTCCAATGAGTATTACTTGTTTTAAAATATAATTGTATTAAAAATTTATATTTGAAATTAATTGAAGATATTGCTTTAATAGAACATAATAACATAAAAAATTTCATGCAGGCACTCTCAATTGATTATGACAAAAATTTAGGCTCCGTTCATTTCAATGTAAAATATTTTTAAAAAAATATTTTTAATGTAAAATACTTTGTATTTTTTTTCTTTTTCATTTTCTAGTATTCGGTTAATAAATGAAAAATATTTTTAAAATAAAATTTTTTATTGTTAGATTGAAATAAGATATTTTTTACAACAAAATTATAAAAAATAACTGGATCTGATCTAATTATCTCTGGGAGTTTCATTACTATTTGGAATAGCTTTTCGTGTGATTTTTTTGATGACTTTTTTTTATCTTTTATGATTTTTTTTTCTAGATCAATTTTTTTTATTTTTGATTCATTATGATAAACCAAAATTTAAAATACATGCCATTTTGGCTAATTAAGAAAATTTCATTAAAGACGAGAAAAATGGAAAAATACTTTTTTCGTCATATATATGAACTTTTTTTTGTTAATTTTTTTTATTTTTCTGATTTATCGTAAAGAGAAAAATTTAGAAAGTATCATTATTTGAACTAATATAAAATAATTTTACTAAAGGCGAAAAAAAAGTCTTAAAAGGTCTTTAAGTAGTTTTTTAAGGCTTTTTTCATTTTATATGAATATATATATTTTTTGATTATTTTTTTACTTTTTTAGCTTTTGATAATAAGAAAATTCTAAAAAATATTATTATTTGAACTAACGTAAAAAAAAATTATTAAAGACAAAAAATTTACATAAAATGCTTCAAAAAGATTATTCCAAACAGTAGTCACCATCGTCATTGGCTTATGTATATTCGTTTTAAAAAATTTAAAAATTTGAAAAATATCTTACTCGAGACACGTCTCTTAAAAAAATGAACAATAACTTACTATTTTATTTTAAAAAAATAATTACATTTCATGATGTTTAATATTTTACTTAAGAAATTATTTTACTTATGTTTTGTTAACTAAATATTAAAAAATACGTAAAATATTTATCAAAAAAATATTTTATATTAAAACTAATAAAGGCTTAGTTTAATTTATTTTTGTTAAATTCGATAAAAACATATTAGTGATGTTTTTCACCCCCTAACTATAAGTACATTATTTAAAATTTTTAATTTTTTTTAATTATAAATTAAAAATTTTAATTTAAACAGTAACAAAATACGCTGTTAAATTCTAAAATTTCCCATAGTTTTTTGGGAAGTGTATCAGTACGCTCCGCCACCGCGCGTCCTTCTATCGTTTTCGTCCTTTAAACGGACCAGACCTCTCTCTCTCTCTCTCTTTCTAAAACATATACATACAGCATATAAATATACTTTTCTCTCTCTCTTTCTCTCTTCTTTCTCTCTCTACATCTCTCCCTTTCAGCAGCGACTGGCGAGATAGTCTCTCGTTTTTCCTCTCTTGGGCTCTCTCTCCTCTCGAGTCCCTACCAATTCAACCTTGGTAAGCCATGAAAATCTCAGTTCCTCTAGATGAACAACCCACCTTTTCACTTTGTGTATATATATGTATATGATATATCCATATGTTTATATACGTATATAATTATTTCTTCGTTTTGTATCTATAACTGGTTAATCGACGCATAACCATGAACACCCATTTGATCCTCAGGTTCGCTTCTTCACGTCGTTTTTAACGTTCTAGTGCTTCCATGGAGGTTAGCAAATTTCCTATCTTGTTATTATACATCAGGAAATATATACGTGTGTATATAATAATTATGTTTATATGGTTTGGTTGTGCTGGTGACACGATTTGGTATATCGTTCTCTGTCTTTAACGGTTGGATATTGTTCATATAACTCGAATTTGTTGGGATCACGGTGGAATTTTCGCTGTGGATGGAGATTTCTTCTTGTTATCTTAATTCATAGCTTACTTTGTTTAATTTATTTTTGCTATTTTTTTCTGGGTTCAGTTTGAAACTTCGAATTTTGTTTGGTTGTTTGGTCGAGATTGTGTTGGTTTTTGATACTTTGATATGAATGTGCTTGTTTGGTTCTTGCAATTTATATGTTAAAGTTTTAGTTTTATTGAGACGGGGTTGGTTTCAATGTCCACTCGAGTTCAAAAATGGATCTGATGTGTTCTCTGCTTTGTGTGTTTCTCAGGCCTGAATCTTTCTTTGATAATCATATTTTCCATAGTTATCTGATGAATGTTTGTTTATAGGTTTTATGGTTTTAATTTTAAGCATTTCATTAATTTTATGGAAGTTTCTACGGTTTTGTTTTTTCTTTTTTTTCATCATTTTTGTCCATATCATATGTTATTTAATCTTCAGAACAATTTTCTTTTGGAGTATTTTGCTCATAGATATAAGAAATTCTGTTGAAGAGATGTGTTGTCTAGAAGTTTAGTATCCTCTTTTAAGAGTAGAAGTTTACAATTTACAAAATGTAGTGAAAATGTCTGTACAATTTTATACGTTTTGTACTTCCAATTTCCAAACCGGATCTCTTGGAGAGGTTTGTCGAATGTTGTCAATCATTACGCCTCACAAAAATTTACGAACTATGTTAAACATTGTGCTTCTCTTTTGTTAGGAGGGGCTTGTTAAAAAGACTGCAATATTGGAAGATGATATCATGATTGAATAGAAAGGATAGATGTTTGCTCAAGTTATGGTTTTCATTTGTGGTTTTCTTTTTTCTTTTTTTCTTTTTAAATCTTATTGGAGTTGGTAGGCCGAAAGTTTTTTTGTTGATCCTATTAAACATCACCAACTCAATACTAAGAAACCTGGTCACTTACTCTGATGG
Organism: Heliamphora exappendiculata; assembly: GCA_034768845.1. Classification (NCBI taxonomy): domain Eukaryota; kingdom Viridiplantae; phylum Streptophyta; class Magnoliopsida; order Ericales; family Sarraceniaceae; genus Heliamphora; species Heliamphora exappendiculata. Next base: position 12,182 of record JAOTRH010116608.1, read on the forward strand.
TGGTTAACAATTATATCTGTTTCAATTAGGCTTGAATTCAATCCTTAATTTATTATATGTTGAAATTTGGATGTTTTGATTCTAAATGTCTGCGTCACTTCCATGCGCATCCTATAAGTTCCCTGCCGAATTTATTTAGATTCGAGCATACTCTGCTCAAATTGAGTGGAAACTTTTTTGTGGATTCGCATAGAGGCTCCAATCCAAGTTAGCTTGGTTTTTGTTTCTTTACTTCTTCTTTAATGAACAATGATTTAATCTTTACCAAGGTGTGCTATGCTTTAGATTCATGTCACTACATGGTTAATTCTGGTTGATTTATTTGGCAGACGGGTTCAGTTCAACTGAACCACAATGGGGATTGCATTGAAGATACATCCATGGAGCAGTTGCTCTCTTCAGAATCCTCTAACGTATACAACGTCTTTGGAGATCCAGAGTTGGTACCTCGAGTTGGAGATCAGTACCAGGTGGAAATTCCAGAAGTAATCACAGAATCTGAGTATCTTTTTTATAAAAAGAACCCATTTGAGGTAGAATTTTCTCCTGGTGTTCCCAGCAATTTTCTAATGGGATTATCCATTCCAATCATGTGGATTAATAAGGAAGTTGAGTACATAAAACTTGAAGGGATGGAATCTCTTTATCAACCAAATAAAAAATCCAACAAAATTGGGCTCCTAAAATCTAGAACCAACAAAAAGACCAGGATTTGTTCACAAGATGAAGATCCAAAACTTAAATTTGAGCCTGTGGATATCACACGGGAGAATGGTGCAAGATCAGGAGAGTTGAAAAACATAGCTTCAGAACAGGAAATACATCAGAAGTACAGAGGTGAAGGATCCTATTTAGTTCCCGGTTCCTTTGGTGAGTTGTGGAGCAACATTGAAGAAGCAAGTTTCCTCCTTGGTTTGTATATCTTTGGGAAGAACCTTCGTCAGGTGAAGAAATTTATTGAGAGTAAGAAGATGGGGGATATACAGTCATTTTATTATGGGAAGTTTTATAGATCCGATAAATACCGAAGATGGTCAGATTGCCGGAAGATGAGAAGCAGAAAGTGTGTATACGGGCAAAGGATATTCAGTGGATTGAGGCAACAGGAATTATTATCTCGTTTGTTTCTCCATGTGTCAGTAGAATGCCAAAATACTTTGTTGGAGGTATTTCCCGAAGTACAAATACTTATTCTCATCGTTCTCCCTTTCATCCGCTAGAATTTACTAGATGATGATGCAATAGTTGGCATATCATATCCACGCACATGGATGCACATGCCGACACATAATTATTGAATTCAGAACCGGGCATGTGATGAACTAAAAATGACTTTTCCACATGCCTCAACGAAGATTGTATCTCTAATTTTTGTACATCTTTCGCATAAATTTGCAATTTTCCTTCAATGGTAATTAGCTGCAACTTTTTGTATTGAAGATCAAGAAATAAAATTCCACTATCACCATACCACCCAATACTGTATCCACTCTTCAATTCATCTTATACCTTCTCTTGCAAGGCAACTATCAGAATAGTCACTTAAAGGAATGTTTCCCTGAAGGATGCTTGCAGCAGCATTGTTCTAATAGATAAGCAGCATTTTCTTTAACTATCATTACCACAGGTTATTGGGATATTTCAGAATGTGTTCTAACCATCTATATTCCCTAGTACAATTTTTTAGGGTTAAAATGAATAGTAGGTTACAGATTCAATAGAGTTGAGGTTGAAAAGATTTTGTAAATACATTCCTAAAGATAATGAAGTTCGTCCATCTCTTTTTTGATGAGACATGATAGCAAATTCCAAAGGTTCCTTTGATCTTCTGCACTCTTGATTATTCTTTACTGCTCTTAGAGTTTTGATCCATGTATTTGTCCATTTAAATAAGTTTCATTTGTCTGGCTTCTATTTTTCAGCCTTTTGTTTTAATAATAATATTATTATTACATGGCTGTAGATCTAATGTGTTTTTTATATTTAGTCTCCTTATTATATACCGTACAAGTTTTATCCTATCTCACTATGTCATTACTTATATATATATATATATTTTCATTGGCCTTGATTTATTTGAAGACCATCTGGTGTTTATTTCTTCCGCATAAACCAAATCAAACCAATTTATGCTTTGTATCACAATCATTTGAGGTCAAATACATGGATCTTTTTCCTTCATTATCCTATGTAAATAGCCATATGTTCAATTAACTTTAATAAATTCGTATTCATTTTTTTAGCACAAATCCCAAATCAATTTAGGTATTCTCCTCTCCATAACAATTCTATTAACAATATTCGTATCACTTTTCTTACTGTCACATCTACTTGTTTTCATTGAATGTAACCAAATCATCTTAATCTATTTTTTTTCAACTTAACTTCAGTTGATATTACCACTAACATTTCATGAACATTTTTATTCATTATTCTATTTTTCATATCTAATTTAGCATTATCATCTCAACTACACCCATGTTATGTATGTGTTATTTCTTAGTTGCTCAACATTCTGTCATGTTTATCCCGAATAGCATTGCTGACCTTCTAGTTCTAAAAAAATTCTTTTGATTTTGTAAGTATCATCTTTTTCACCATATTGATTTTGTAGGTATTCATTGATCAAATAATATGCTGGAAGTACCTTTACACTTGAACCAATCTTCTTTGATGTTATTAGTCTTAATCTCCATCATTATTAATAATAGAACCTAGAAATTGAGATTATTTGCCTTTTGGTTTCTCAGAGTGTTCAATATTCACTTCTTCGATATTTTTACTTCAAATGTTATGAAATTTACGTTCTAGATATTCAATTCTATTTTTTCTTATTTTATACC
>JAOTRH010116619.1:0-15021 GCA_034768845.1 Heliamphora exappendiculata
AAATGGTAATATGCTGAAATTTGAGAAATTTAGAAGTTTTAGAATTTAGAAATTTTAAAAATCAAGTGTTTTTATTTTTTGCAACCAAGAAATAAAGTAATTTTTTTATAAAAAAATATTCACAATTCAAGCACTAAATTAAATTTCTCAGTATGTGGAAACTGATAGATTTTTCAGTTTTAAAATTAAAAAATATTTTGGTATGAAAAAGTAATTGTAACAGTTATTCAAATTTCTTAGTAATTTTTCTTTTATAAAATTTCGTATTGAGCTCTTGTTTAATAGATCTTGCTGAATATGTTCTAAAATTCAAATTATATGTAAAAAAAGTAGATTTATATATTGAAAGTTGTATAGAATTTTAAATTTTTTAATAAAACAAACTAAGCATGATATGTAAGGAATAATAAAATGTGATGAGAACTTTAAAAATAATAGGCTTGACACTAATCTTTATAAGACTCTTATGTTTAGGACATTTGTCAGAAAGAACCAAAATATTATTGTAAAAATAAAAAAATAATATATTTGACAGAAGTTTTAAATATAGCAATTTTACAAAGATTAATCCCAATATTATTTCTTTACAAACTGCAATCTCATCATATTTTACATTCCTATACCCCTTTGCATTCACAATCTAGTTAGGCATTCAGCGTTCATACTTAACGTTGACGTGACTTATATTTTTTTATTACAGACGTAAATTATATAATATCTAATACATAAATTTATTTTTCATAAACATTAGATTATTGGAACATATTTATTTATCGAGATCTAATAAATAAGGCTTATATTTATATTCAGTATGAAATCTTCTAAAAAATTAATTAAGAAATTTGATTAATATTTCTTTTAAAATAGAGGAAAAAAATTAATTCCCAAGAAGATTAGAATATATCAAATAAATGTGATATTTTTAAATTTCACTTAATTTGAAAGTCTTAAAAATAACAAAAATACCAAACACTTGTTTGTCAAATATAAATTTCTCAAATTTTGAACACGAGTACCATTTACACAATAAAAGGGTTTTAAAATAAAAAGTTTTACAATTTGACAAATATTTCAATTCGCAAATTGAGAAATTTCTCAATCTGCATCCGAAAAATTTCTCGATTTATTTTATATACATAATTTTATTTTTATTTGTAGATCTTATTTAATAGATATCGACGAATAAATTCTAAAAATATTTAATATATTAAAAAAATAATTTTTGTGAAAGTTATAAAAATCTTAAGTCTACAATTAAATATAACTATTCCACAAACTACTTACACAAGGGTAAATTTGTGATAATTAAAAACTATCATTAAAAATAGGAAATTATCTTTAAAAACTCTTAGTAATGGGACCATTCCTAAGTAAATCTTATAAATAGGACTAATAATTAATTCACTAATTAATATATATGAAGTTTGATTTGGGTTTGCAAATATAAGCAGTGGTTAAGAATGGATAATGTTGGAGATTGGATTGGCCATATATATTCATGTTCATGTTTCCTATCTACATAACACTTTCACTTTCAGCTCATAGTCATACTGGTACTGGACCTCCCAGAATCCATGATGATGCAAATCTTCAGCTCTGCAACAGATGGTACACAAGATCAATAGTGGTAGGAACTGCGATTAAATTCTTGCACAGTTGTTGGATTGGATCTAGAGGCTAGAGGGAGATCAGGAAAGGAGACTCAGACTCACCTTTCCAAGACAAAAATCACTGTAAGAAAAAGCTGACATTAGAAGAGAAAGTTCAGCTTCCAAAGCAGAAGTTTTTAGTGCTCTGGCTACTACTTACCTATGTTGGTCCATCTCATGGAACGTAACAAGTACTATGTGTAGCTGCCAAACTTATTGTTTCAAAGATTTTGCCTGCATGTTTTATTTTCTTATTTACTAGAAAAGGTTTGTACGGACATATATTTGACTTCACTCATATTACAAAAGTTATATATCCCATAATTTATTCAAAATTTAAAATAAATAGTTTAGATGCACTAACCATGCAGCATTGTGGCCCTCACAACATACAGTGAAATCTAAACTAACTATTTATTTTGCACATTGAGTAAAATTCTTTGGATACATTGTGTTATATAATTTTAATAATAAATTAAAATTTATCTCTTTAATTTTTATTGTAATGCTCCAGCTTTCGAGAACGTTAAGAGATATATAAATATAGATAAAGGTTATGCTAACGTAATATTTTCATAATTAAATATAAAGTACTACATTCATAACATAAAGTTTTCTTGTCGGTAGCCACAAGATAATAGTTGTAGATGATTCAAAAAAGTATAAATTATCAATGAAATAAGACTCGAGTTACTCAAGCTTAAGATCCGAGTGAATAGCTCGAGTAAACTATGCAAGCACACAGTTTGGAGGTAACAAACTGCTCGGTTTAACCTATGTGACAACCCAGCTTATAAGAACTTGGGTCTCAACTGTCATAAAGGAGTCTGGAAGACTATGGTCACCAATTTTACACCAACTACGCGAGCGGATGACTCGAGGGAAAGACTTGTGTATGGCTCAGGTGAAGGGCTTAAATAAGTGGTATGACTATTGACGACAAGCAGATTATCCAAGGAGACCAATTGCCCAAATGACAAGTCAGAGTAACTCAGTAACTGAGCCACTCGATGATTAAGTGACTCGATAATCGAGTCACTCGAAGAACCCAAGTAGCTCGGATTAATCCGAGTATATCAAAGTCATGCTGCTCGTAGAGGCAAATAAATCACTTTGCCGAGTGGATCGAAGAGACACAAGAGGCACGAGTGGCCTAATGATCGGACAGTTCAATGCGTTCAAGATACTCGAACAAGGGAAGGTCGAGTAACTCAGACTAGAGTCGCTCGACTCTAAGTCACTTGAGAAAGACCATATATGTCTCATTAATGAGACACCTGCGTAATGCAGTACCTGAATGCTCGAGCAACAAAAGGTGACCTGCTCGAGTCGTGCTGAGCTGAGCCACTGAGGTCGCTGCTAATAGCTCGGATACCTGGTATAACTATTTAATGGTTAATGTAAACAACGTTCCATAGCACAAACTATGGAATGTAGCTCCGATTATAGACAAAAATATTCCACAGCACAGACTATGACTGTAGTTCTAATTATTTACCATGGCAGAGACCATTAAGACAACACAGACTGTATTATTACCATGGCAGAGACCATTAAGACAGCACAGACTGTATTATTACCACGACACGGGTCGTGAAGACAACACAGACTGTAACGTAACTCTGACTACCTAATCATGATGACATAGCACCGACTATGTGCCTCAGCACAAACTGAACAACCAAGATATAGTACAGACTATATGATTATTGATTCCTTTGAGAATCGAAAAATTATCCCATAGACAATGAAGACAATGGCAGTACAATCATGCACGGGACGTTGACAGACATGTGATTTGGTGGCTAAGGAAAGGGATTTGTCGAGCTACGAGGACTACCCATTCGAGTCACTCGAGAGACCCTGAGTCACTCGACCCGAGTGGGTCGGGTACCCACGTGACACTCGTCGGCCGACCTAGTTGAATTAGAATAGAACACTTGGTTGATTATTGGATAGAATCTCTTGATTCCCCAATATCGCCTCTCATGATCTGATTCGATCTCTTGAAAGGGTCATGTCCGAACTCCAACATAGCTCCTCTGAGTGCTATAAATAGGGGGGTAAGCCATGCTTTCGGATCAATCAAATTTTGATAACTGAATACATTCATACTGTCGGTATTCCAAACTCAGCTAGCCTTCTCCTTTACCCAACCTCGTCTCCCTTCGTTTTGTGTTTTTCTGATCACGTTTGCATATTTCACCTCTCCGCATTTATTCTTTACTTGTTTAATCTAAAGGATCCTACATTCTTTGGCGACTCCGCTGGGAAAGGTGAATTTGTGAATGGTCAGTACTCGGTGCGGACTACATACGACACCAAGAGCAACCATGTTAGAAGGAAGACAGTAAGCCCCAGTGGCGTTATGGGCTTACTGAACAGCTCAGAGACCCTCCACCTCTGCTACGGGTAAATACATTCAAAAAAAAGAAACAGAGAAAACTATAGTAAGCCCTTCAGGGCTTTTTCATTCGAGCCCATCGCCAAATAAGCAGGGTCGTCATTAGGGACCCGGCTTAACTCTGTCTCTAAATCTTGCCGGGCCTTGGAAAGATCTAACTATGCGGTCGCTAAAGAAGCTTTCAATTCTTCCACCCGCCGTATTACTAGGTCAACAGAATACTTTTTTTCTCGAACACGAGCGAGGGACTCGAAGCAAAGAATAATAGAGCAGAGTAGGTTCAGTCTCTCATGCAGCCACGACAGATCTATCTTCACCAACTCAAGATCATCAACAGCAGCGCAAGCGGCATCCAACGAGGTTTGATCTATCTCCCTAACAGAGGAGTCTAACAATTGTCGAATCAAAGAGCTTAGTATATGAAGAGTAAGGATCGATAAAGCAGGAATCCTTAAGGCAAAGTTCAAAAAAGTCCACGAATGGTGAGCATGGATTGTCTCCAGAAGCTGTAAGTCCGCCGAATCAACCTTATACTCGAGGAAGAAGACAGGGGTCCCGTCCGTGTGGCTAAGACCCTACATCGAAACATTTTCTACCATAGTCTCGATCTCCACCCGCGGCCTCGGGACAGGGATGTTTGGCTCACCCTCACCTATGTGGAGATCCTTTGTGCCGAATAGTTGTGCGGATTCTCCACCGGCATGGGATTCCTCCACCTTAGGCACTTGAAAGTTCAAAAGAGAGTCTGTATTGCCAGAAGCATCCATCATAGCAGCATCCTCGGTCCCAAGTTGAGGACCTAAATTGGCAACGGCCTCGTTAACGGATGTGCCAAAACCTGAGGTAGGAAGCGGAGGGGCATCCTTGCCCAATGAAGACGGAGGGGCGGTGCTCCAATGATTGGGAGAGCTGACGGAGCCCACTTGCTCCTCGGTAATTTCAGTCGAACGAATGGCTATTTGTCTCCTATGGTTGGCCACTAACTGTAAAATGGGAATGTTGTCTTCCGAGTCATCACCCCAACTTGGTGGAACAAGGGTAGGAAATGAGGAACGAGGAGGCTGTGGTAAACCGTAAAAAAATAAAAATAAAAATAAAAGAGTAAGAGTATGGAACAGTTTGAATATTGGTAGAGAATTAGAGGAATCAAAATAATACCCGACAAAGGAATTTCAAAGGTTGGCTCTCCCCCTCGGGTACTGTGGCTCGAGAAGGGCCAGATTTGACTCTAACGCTTGTGTTGGCCCATTTGGCCGCATGGGCCATTGAACGAGTAACTCGGCCTTCAACGGATTGAAGTAGCTTGGCTGATGTGATGCCAGGAGCCTAAGCCGTGTGTTGGCTGGAGGCCAAGACCGCATACCGGCCTCAAGTACCTTTGGTATGTCTGGGCAAGGGAAGACGGCAAAAGGTGATTGACTTCAGAAGAGGCCGAACAACTGCTCTCAGTGCCTCTATCTCAGGAAAATGGCTAAAAGAATCCAGGTTTCATCTCCAGTATAGGGCGTGTTTTTTAGTATAACGCCTTATCCGCCCACGTGAAGGTAATTCGATGATCGGGAGCTGAAAGGGTGTGATATGATTTCTGCGCAGAAAAGGTTCGTAGCTATTGGCATAAGGGCATGTCGCGATACAAAAAATCGAAGTGCCCTGATCAAACCCAAATTGCCGCAACACCCGGTCAGGCCTATAAGGAGAAACTCCAAAGCCCTCTTCGGTGAAGAATGGAAGAAGACCAGGGATGAGCATAGACCACACCGTCATATGGGAGCTATCAAGGGAGGTCACGATCTCAAGCTGCAGGTGTTGAGAGGCATCGAAATACCAATTGGGCAAAATAACCCCGACCGGAGCGGTGGTGTAAAGGTGAGATATAAACTGTGTGGGATCGACAAAGACTGGCATGAAATCTTTTGTGGTCCCCTGACTATTCCATCGCATAATAAGAGCATTCATCGAGGGGATCTCTTCGGTGGTGGGCTGACCATCCAAGTCAATGACTCAAACCTTTTTGTGCGTGAAAAAATAATGGGATGAGGTGCAAAGCCAGGGAATCTTTCGAATAGCGCTGCTTGCAGGAATGTAGTATTTACAAATGTAGCGATGTCATAGCGACAAACTAATCACTCCATCTCAAGCTAAATGAGGTCCAAACGTCAGTATAGCGTCCCCAGGAATAGAGGAGCCAAAGGAATTTGTTCCCCGCGAGACAGTTGGGCTGCCAAAGAGAATACCAGTGGGCTCACGCCATCTGGTGGGCTGCTGGGAAGTAGAAATGTGGATAGGAACAGAGAGATAAAAGTAGGAAGAATTAGGGCTGGGTTGCATTCAGCCCCAAGAAACTCCACGCGGTCTTCGACTACATTCTTGGGATGAATGTCTTTGAAAAAATATCTAATCCACGACGCGTATGTAGATTTGGTTGATGAGCGACGAGTCTCGAGTGGGTTACTAAGGTCATCAAAATGGCTTCCATAATTGGCAGTAAATGTTAGAAAAGTCTGGAGCTCTGATGCAATAGCATTGTCAGCCGCCGATATGCGGTCAGGGTCGAAAATAGCTTGCCCTCGAATGCCAAGTTGGAGGAGTATGAACACGTCTTCCAGAGTCAGGGACCACTCCCACCAAGGGGTTACGAAGGAGTGGGAGTCAACGCTTCAATGGTTGATGAGAACCTCCAAACTGACTGTGGATCGGCGCATATGGAGACTTTGGGAAATCATGACGGATGAGAGAATGCCTGCCTGCTCCAGTATGTGGTGGTAGGCTTCATTTTGAATGACGTCATTGACCCACTCAGACCAACCGAAATGGGGTCCATAAGGTGTTTTGAATTGCAGTAAAGAGAGGGGAAAATCCCCTTGCTCGATTTGTAAACCTGTAATGGAGGAGGGGGTAATCATCTCGGCTTCCACGGGATTAGCCTCAGGATAAAGAATCAGGGGCTGAGTGGCGAAAGGAGGCCTCGGAGTGAATGTGTCGACGACCCTCCAAAAGACGTCGCCCTTTCTGGCAAAAAATGGTGCTGTACACCAGTTCATAAAAGAAAGAGTAGGGCGCGACTCCAGGTGGGCACCACGATTACCAATATTAATAGCGGAGGAAGGACGAGCAGCACGAGAAGCCATTACGACAGTAGGGAAAAGAGTTTTGAAGCAGCAAGGGCAACGAGTGCTAGGAAGCTTTGAATGAGATGGGTCAGACTGGGGCCCCAAACCACTATTTAAAGGATAGAGACCAAATATGAAGAGTCGAGTAGTAGATAGTGTTCGTGTGCACGCGCGCAAGTCAGCGCGTGTTAGACACACGCGAGAGTAAGTTAAGTGACTCACACACGTGCAGGGGCAAAATGTAGATGAATAAAAAAAGTACAAATTATCAATGAAAAAAGACTTAAGTTACTCAAGCTTAAGATCTGAGTGAATGGCTCGAGTAAACTATGCAAGCACACGGTTTGGAGGTTACCGCAAGCTGCTCGGTTTAACCTATGCGACATCCGAGCTTATAAGAACATGGGTCTCGACTGTCGTAAAGGAGTCTAGATGACTATGGTCACCAATTTTACACCAACTACTCGAGCGGATGACTCGAGGGAAAGACTTGTATAAGGCTCGGGTGAACGGCTCAAATAAGTGGTATGACTATTGACGACAAGCAGATTATTCGAGGAGACCAAATGCCAAAATGACAAGTCAAAGTAACTTAGTAACTGAGCCACTCGATGATTAAGTAACTCGATAATCGAGTCACTCGAAGAACCCAAGTAGCTCGGATTAATCCAAGTCTATCAAAGCCCTACTACTCGCAGAGGCAAATAAATCACTTTGCCGAGTGAATTGAAGGGACACAAAAGGCACGAGTGGCCTAATGATCGGACGGTTCGATGGGTTCGGGATACTTGAAAAAGGGAAGGTCGAGTAACTCAGACTAGAGTTGCTCGACTCTAAGTCACTTGAGAAAGACCATATCTGTCTCATTAATGAGACACATGCGTAATGCAGTACCTGAATGCTCGAGCAACAAAAGGTGACTTGCTCGAGTCGTGCTGAGCCGAGCCATTGAGGTCGCTACCAATAGCTCGGATACTTGGTATAACTATTTAATGGTTAATGTAAACAACGTTCCATAGTACAAACTATGGAATGTAGCTCCAATTACAGACAAAGACATTCCACAGCACAGACTGTGAAGCATATCACAGACTATGACTGTAGCTCTGATTACTTGCCATAGCAGAGACCATGAAGATAGCACAAACTGTATTATTACCATGGCACGGACCAAGAAGACAGCACAGATTGTATTATTACCACGACATGGGTTGTGAAGACAGCACATACTGTAATGTAGCTCTGAGTACCTAATCATGATGACATAGCACCGACTATGTGCCTCAGCATAGACTGAACAACCAAGATATAGCACAGACTATATGATTATTAATTCCTTTGAGAATCGAAAGACTGTCCCAGAGGCAATGAAGGCAATGGCAGTACAATCCTGCACAGAACATTGGGAGACATGTGGTTTGGTGGCTAAGGAAAGGGATTTGTCGAGCTACGGGGACTACTCACTCGAGTCACTCGAGAGACCCTGAGTCACTCGACCCAAGTGGGTCGGGTACTTGACCCGAGTCGGTCGGGTACCCACGTGACACTCGTTGACCGACCTAGTTGAGTTGGAATATAACACTTGCTTGATTATTAGATAGAATCTCTTGATTCCCCGATATCACCTTTCATGATCCGATTCGATCTCTTAGAAGAGTCCTATCCGAACTCCAACATAGCTCTTCTGAGTGCTATAAATAGGGGGCATAGACATGCTTTCGGATCAATTAGAATTTGATAGCTGAATACGTTCATACTGCTGGTATTCCAAACTCAGCTATTCTTCTCCTTCACCCAACCTCGTCTTCCTTCGTTATGTGTTTTCTGATCACGCTTGCGTATTTTACCTCTCCGCATTTATTCTTTACTTGTTTAATCTAAAGGACCCTACAATAGTCATACAATTATCAAGCATAATGTTTTTAGAAGAAAGAGAAAAAAAATTCAAACTGTTATAAGAAGAAAAAATAACTCAAAAGCGGGTACAACTTGATTCTGTTCTTCTTAAGTAGTCCCAAAGTCCTGCGGCTCCTAGTAATTGCCCTCTTGTTCACCAAAAACTTCCTGATCTTGGAACTCGTAGTCATCACCTGTGGCATTAACGCCGTGAGACGAAGTCTAGAAGGAACTCTAAAAATCTTGCTAATCTAACTCAATTTATAATCTAACTAAACAACATTACACAATAGGTCAATCATATATGCAATCATAAAGAAATAGGTGTATTACAGATTGAGATAAATATTCAAAGAATAAGATGATGTTAAATGTTATGTAGGTGACCCAACCCGACTTTGGACTACAAGGCTGACCAGCGTCGAGAACCCAAAGAGTAAACTTCATTTGAAAAATTGAGCACTAACACCATCAAATGAGCCTTGTTGTAACTAATAACTATGTCGTCGAGCTTCATGCCACAACTATTTTATTCAATCACAACAACGTGGGGTTAGGGGGCAATTATAGGCTAAAACACGGAATATCCCACCTTAAGATTCTTGATGTCTTCGCCAGTATCAGCCCAACGTCTAAAGTAAAGGTACAGAGGAAACACAAGAGACATTGCATGATGTCTAACCGGGGCTTTAACTCAAATTAAATAGAATCTATACCAGGGACGCACCTAGGGAGTACATAGGGAATACATCCCAAACATTTTATAATGTTACACAACATGGACGTTCTTGACCAAAAAGCAAAGTGTGACCGACTCCAAAGAGACACACCCCCATTGACCATGATAAGGTACAGCACAACCGTGCATGAGGTACAACTCGCTTATACACAAGGAATGACCCATGATGTTTGAAGTACATCTGTTTCAATGCATGAGGTTCAACTACTTTAATGCATATGGCACAATTACTCAAAGCATAAAATAAAATTATCTCAAAGCATAAAGTATAACTATATATTGCATGATTTCTATCATGAGCTAAAAGTTGATATTCATTAGAATGAGCATACTCACAGCGCCATCACACATTGTGTATTTGTCTACTCGCTTGGTACCTTCTTGTTTCTGATGATGGCTAGGTTAGCACCAACCTGGTAAACATTGCGGAGCAGATGAGAGCGGGGAAGGACTTTGTGCCCATAGTTTTGGTTGAGACTTTGATTGTTCAGGATGCCATCCATCGAGAAGTGACTAAATCTTTTGTTGGCAGCCCACTCCTCCTCCAAGTTTCACTCAAATCTCTTACTTTTTCGCTCTTTTCTCCTTTTGTTGATTTTTCTTGATTTTTTTTGTTAGTCCTAGGAAACCTATGAGGGGGGTGAATTGGGTTTTAAAATAATAATAAAAATTTTAAAACTTTTTTCAAAATCTTTTAATTTCTTAAACAAATATAGCAAGATGTATGACAATAAGAAATATAAAGAGGTTAGGGAGAGATAAATTGAACGAGACACCAAGAGTTATAGTGGTTCGGCTTCTTCCAAACCTACGTCCACTCCTCAAGACTCCACTTGAGAATATCCACTACGATCGAATGCTTCATAGGCACATTCAAAAGCCTTTTACAGCCTCAAGATGATTCTACAAAACAATTCTTTTTTTTTTAATCTCACTTGGGCTCTTCTTTAAAGAGGATCACTCACTCTCTTAAAGGATCAAGGGTGATTCACCCTCTATTACAATAAATAAAAAAAATAAAAAACTCACTATCTCACTATTTTTACAAATAATTGGAAATAAATGAGCAATAAAGAGAGGATCGAGTGGAGGAGTATTAAAGAGCAGTAAATGCTTTCTCAAGGATTTGAGCTTTGATCTTAAGTAATAGAACAATGTTCAGAGGTTTAAAGCTCTGAAACTTAACTCCTTATAAAGCCATCTAAAGTAAATGACTGTTGGTGGGTTGGTGAAGGCAATAAATGCTCAGAAATTGTATCGTTGAACTAGTGCAAGATTTTAAATTTTATCACAGGTGTCGACTCAAAGTCCTTTGGTGTCGACACAAAATATATAGGGCATAGTTCTTTAAGTGATTGTGTCCGCTCAGTTCTTCGTTGGTGTCAACACAATTTTTGCCTCTTCCTCATCCACACAATGGTATCGACTCATGGACATTTGGTGTCGACCCATTCATTACTTCAGCTTTTCCAAGAGGAACCTTGGTGCTTACTCATATCAGAGTTGGTGTTGACTCATATCATAGTTGTTGTTGACTCAAATTCTCATTGTCTACTTAAGGTGTCGACTCATATCTTCGTTGGAGTCGACTCTGTTGACAATTATCTACTGGAATTTTAGTGTCGACTCAAAAGTGTTGATGCGTCGACTTAGAAAATTACAGTCAACCTTGAGACTTTTAGAGTTGGCTCATCTTCATTCGGTGTCGACTCAAAAAAGTGTAAATAGTCTCAAAAAATTTGGAGTCAACTCAACTTGGTTTGGTGTCGACCCAAAATCCTTATTCTAGAAAGGAACCTTTATGTCGACTCATCTTCATGTGGTATCGACCATTTTTAAGTTGGCGTCGGGAATTAACTTGAAGTTCTGGTGTTAACTTGTTGGGCTTTGGTGTTGACTCATCTGAGTTCCCCAGAGGGTGTCTAGGTGTCGACTCTAGAACTCAAAAACTAGAATCCCAAAGGATCACATGGTGTTGACTCATTTGGATTTGGTGTCGACTCATTGTGGATTTCGGTCCAATACTGGAGGTGTCCACCCAAACTAGTTTGATGTCTACTCAACCTGGTTTTTGAAACGTCTTAAACAAAGATGTTAAGGTGTCGACTCAATTTCTCAATGGTGTCGACACACTTGAGAATTCCAAGCATGCTTTGCTTTAAGGAGTTGACTCAATTATCAATTTGTGTCGACTCAAAACGTTCTATTTTTAGAACACTAAATGTCAACACATTTGATGAAAAGTGTCAACACAAATGGCATAAGGTGTCGACTCATTAGTTATGTAGTGTCGATACTACTTTTTTGAAAAACATTAAATATTATCTTTTTAAATCAATTTAATTTAAAAAATAAATTATTAAAATCATTAAAATATAATTAAAAATCCCTTGGACTAACATTTTTTAACGCTCTTCTCCACTTTTAAAACTCTAACTCTTTATTTTTTTGGACATCTCTCCTTTTACTATTTTCTCTCAATTGTTACCGCTTTTCTCTCTTTTTTAAACTACAACTCTTTATTTTTTAGCACATCTCTCCTTTTATTGATTTCCCTTTATTTTTACCTTTTATTGACCAGATATGGCTAATGGAGAAGGTAAATCTCCTTAAAAATTGACTTCAGATAAATACAATGTAGTCATCTTCATTCATCGTCCGTTCTTCTCGATTAGTACCATAGAGTTGGATTAGAGAGAGTACCTTTCTGCACTGAAGGGGAAGATATCACTTGGCAGTGTCCTTGGTGGGGGATCAAGGGTATGACGATGAATACTATGGATCACCACATAGTTTTACTGATTCAATTGAGACTGACCACATTCTACTAACCTCATCAAATTCTGCGCTAGTTTGGTTACGAGTTGACGGCTTTTGATGATGTGTGAGATCGGATGTCAGATGTATTCTTCTCCTTTTCATGCTCCATTCCTAGCAAAATATCAGGACGCTTGGCCGTCTCGCTCGATGATGCCTACATAGGAGCTATTACAGGCTGGACTTTCGGATGAGTGCAAGGCATGGATGGAATGGAAGAATGAATGCAAGAAATAAGAATGGCAGGCAGCAAAAAGGAGGAAGAGCTGAGGACTTTGTCTAGCTTTTAGAATTTAGTAGCTTTCTTTTTTTTTCTTTTTTTAGAGTTTGGGACTTGCGTGCCCGTCTCTTTTATTTCTGAAACTTTGTAATTAAAGCAAAAGTAATGAAAAGTCTTCCACTTTTGTACTGAAAGAGGTTTCAATTTATGCAAAAAAATTTGATTTTTGCAATGTGAATGACTTTACTATTAAAGATTCAAAGAAAAATTTGCATTAGTCATTACTTGGATTCAAAGATAATTTAAGCAAAGAAAGTGGTTGGACTTCTTGAAAGAAGCTACCAACGTATCCTAAAGAATGTAATCAGTGCATCTAGTGAATATTTCAGAGATAGTTTCATCATGCTTCATCTTAAACAATTCATAACTATGAACAAGCATGCTTATTTTAGATTCCTTGACTTGGTTGGTTTCCTCATGGATAACCTCAAGTCTATTCCAAATCTTCTTGGCAGTGTATGGGTGCAGATCCTATTGAACTCGTTTGGGTTAAGAGAGCAATATACAAGGTTCATAGCCTAAGCATGTTTTTATATCTTTCTTATATCAGTCTCAATCTATTCATTCTCAGATTTAGGGACAGATGCTCCTTCAACAGTCTTGGTTGGTCTTTCAGGTTCATTTATAATAACCCTCCATAGGTCATAGTCTTTGGCTTGAATATAAATTTTTATTCTAGCATTTCAATAATTGTAATTTGTTCCATTGAACAAAGGAGGTATGTTGGTGGACTGACCTTCTGACTGAATAGGTCCAATACTAGTGGCTGTCATAGAAACTCTTAAACGGTTAAGTAAAAAATAAGAGTCCAAGCTCTGATACCAATTGTTAGTTTAGGCAACCCAAGAGGGGGGTGAATTTGGTTTTAAAAGAATAATAACAATTTTAAAAATCTTTTCAAAAACTTTGTAATTTTTTAGACAAAAATAGCAAGTATATCAAGAAATGAAGTAATAAAAAAATTAAAGAGGTTAGGGAGAGAGAAATAGAATTGGACACCAAGATTTATAGTGGTTTGGCTTTTTTCAAGTCTGCGTCTACTCCTTAAGACTCTCCTTGAGAATATCCACTAGGATGGAATGCTTCACAGACGCATTCAAAATCCTTTCACAACCTTAAGAAGATCCTACAAAATAATTCCTAGTTTTTCTAATCTCTTTTGAGCTCTTCTTTAAATAGTATCACTCAATCTCTTAAAGGATCAAGGGTGACTCACCCTCAATTACAATAAATGTCTGGGAATAAAAATTCACTCACTCACTCTCTTTACAAATGATTGAAAATAAATGAGCAAAGTGAGAGAAATCGGCTAAAAGGAGTTTAATAAGCAGTAAATGCTTTCTTGAAGATTTTGAGCTTTTGATTTAAGCAATAGAATACTATCCAGATCTTCTAAGCTTTGAAAATTAACTCCTTATATAGCCATCTGAAGTAAATGGCCGTTGGTGAGTTGATAGAGACAATTAATGCTCTGAAATCCAACCGTTAGAACCAGCACGAGATTTGAAATCTGTCGCAAGTGTTGACTCAAAACTGTTTTGTGTCGACACAAAATGTCTAGGGCATGGTTCTTTAATTGGTTGTGTCGACTCAATTTTTCGTTGGTGTCGACCGAATTTTTGCTTTTTCCTCACCCATACAGTGGTGTCGACTTATGAATAAAACAATCCTAACAATACACAAACAAAACATATAATCCTACCAGGGTTAGTAGCTATGGCATTGGGATTTGGGGGTTAAAAATGAAAGAATTCAAAGATATTTTGAAAAATATTTTAAACACCTTGAAAACCAAATTTTGAAAATCTCTTTTGTTGAAAATAGAGTCGCCACTTAGTTTTTGAGAAAAAACTAAGAAAAAAAAAATTGGCTACTGATCTTGAAAACGTCAACCAGAGAAAAAAGGGTTCGGGGCTAAGGTACGAATCGGAGAAGGTGTTAGGCACTCCGTTCGCCCAACCGTAAGGTTAGCCTCTACTAATCATCATTGGTTCTTTAATATAATTTCGCAAATGCATATAAATAAAAAAATTTGGGGTGAAGAGAGATCATCCAAAATCAAGTATAGAAAAATACATAAAATATGTACATAACACTCCAAAACAAATAAGTGTCAAAAGAAAAAT
>JAOTRH010116630.1:0-15020 GCA_034768845.1 Heliamphora exappendiculata
TTATCTAATTTCCCTTATCTAATTTAAGCAAATTAAGCAGAAAATCTAGATGGATTAAATTAGTACATTATGTTCCGTTCTATTTGGAATATCCGAAAAGCTTAACTTTTAAGATATTTAATTTTTTTTTAAAAATTAAAATGTTACATTTGGATAATTTTGCTTATTTGCTTATTGGCTTATAAACTAAAAAATAAATTACGTCGTTTGAGTAGTCAAATAAGTTAAAAATAAACAAATAAACAAATAAGCAAATAAGCTTATTTGGGTAACTAAATAAGCAAATAAATTAGCTTATAAACCAAATAAGCTGACTTATAGGTCAATAAGCCAATAAATAAATAAGCCACAAGCCACCTAAACGAAGTAACTTAAATGGGATTTGACTTATTTGCTAATAAATAAATAAACCAATAAATAAATAAGTAAGGTCCACCAAAACATAGCTAATTTTTTATTGTAATTTATTATTTTTTAGCTTTCCATTAAATGTCTAATATGTTCTTAATTTTTATTTTTAAATTATAATATTTAGAATACTAGCATATTTTTTTTATTTTTATGACAGTTGACTTTTTAAATTAATGATATTATAATTATTTTACTAAAAAAGATTATAAGCATTGTTGCTTGGAAAAAAGTGAAGAAAAAAAAATAGTAGCTTTTAGATATGCCAAACACAATAGTTTAAAGGTTGATTTTCTTTGCAAAAAAAATTAAATTCTAGAGATTCTGAATAGAGCCTTACATCATGAAACATGATTAAATTTTAAAAAGAAATCAATAAACGCCTAAAAATTAAAAAGCTAATGTTAATTTATCAAAAATCAATGAACACCAAAAAAAGTCAAAATTAGTGAACATCTAATAAGTTTTTTTTTTTTAAATCAGTACAAATAAACATGGAAAGGATATGAGCAAAAATATAAATGATATTAATTTGTTTTCCATCAACAGGGGAAAAAAAACTCCTCCATATTTTGTGGGAAATCAAAAGCAAGCTCAAAGGCTTAACAAAGTGGTATGAAAAAATTTATTTTCTAACATTTTCTAAAACTTTATTGCCAAGTGAACACCTAAAAAGCCTTTTTTTTTTCTCTCTTTCTTTCACTTTCTATCATTATCTTACTATTCAAAGAGACCCTACGAGATTAAAGTTCGCTAGCGCTCGCCACGCTTCGACTCAATACAGCCCGGCTCTGACATAACCGACTGCCACCAATTTTTGAAAAGACCACTCTTGGGCTTTTTGATTTTTTTTTTAATATTAATTAAAAATGTTTGAATCGTGGAAAATGTGTGGATACCCACACCGATGAAGTGTTAAGAAACGTGTTTGGAAGTTTGTTTACACCATAATTATCTACTTTTATAGATAAAAAGAATAACACTCTATTGAGTAAAATGTGGTTGTCGTGTTTGACTAATTCAAGCTCCTCTCAACCTAAAAGCTTAATAAAAGCCTTCCCTACTTCTATTGAGTGGAATATATTATTCAGTAAATAGTTCACATGTTGAGACAGTGCCACTTGGCAGACAATTAGTAAAAAGGAAAAAAGAAAAGTGTCCACTAAACGACGCATAACTGCTCTAGCACTTAAATGATCAGAGCAGTGCCAAGCGATTATTGGATTCAAAACAAAATGGATGTAGTTATTGTTTCAATCCTAGAGAGAAATTCCCAAGGCTTATATAATGGCTTGAACGCAAAAGAAAAGAGGCACGATCAACCAGACTAAACACTTCTTTTTTTCAATACTTAGCGTTAGATTTAGAGTTACATTAGTTAGAATCATGTATTGTTCTTCCATTTGTTTTTCTATAAAATTTCTTTTTCATTTTCATTTAGTTCTAGTGTTTGAATTTGTACTTTTTCTAATGAAATTCTGAAACAAAGGCATTGAACCGCAATATAATCAGTTGATATAAATTTTTTATCGATCTCAACATGGGAACTAATTTTGGTTAACAAAATTTGGTGCACCAAGTGGGGCATCATTTGTTAATTTGGAGAAAAGATGGTGCCTACAAGGAAACAAGATGAAATAAATTAGGAGAATGTGGTTTCAACATAGGCAAATAACAAAGCTAATGTGATTAATCAACACCCACCAACGAGCGGTCATGAAATTGGCCAATCGAGTGGCCAAAAGTATTTTGTTGTTTACGAAATAATGCAGCAACTCATGAATTTTTCAAAAATTCAAATGCTAAAGGGAACCATGGATTAGCTTCATTGATGACGAAGGCAATAAGTGGTCCTTAACAAGTGGCAATAACATCTGCCAATCCACTGATCGAACTGGTGATCTTTTCGTTTTGTATCTTGTATTTACATATCTTTAGCTTCCATCTTCAGTTTGAATTTCTTAATTCGTAATTCTTTGTTTTAGCTTTCATTTCGAGTTTAATTCTAGTCATTGTTCTAATTTATGTTCAGCTCAATCCTAGTAAAATTCCATTTCGAATTTAAGTTCAAGTCTTTGTTTGTTCACTCTGTGAATTTCACTCCCATTATTCACCAAAAATGCTTGGAAATTGTTAAAAGTCTTCTTCATTGAGGCAAATCCTGAACCTATG
Organism: Heliamphora exappendiculata; assembly: GCA_034768845.1. Classification (NCBI taxonomy): domain Eukaryota; kingdom Viridiplantae; phylum Streptophyta; class Magnoliopsida; order Ericales; family Sarraceniaceae; genus Heliamphora; species Heliamphora exappendiculata. Next base: position 2,581 of record JAOTRH010116630.1, read on the forward strand.
GCCTTATTACTTCAGGCTATCGCAATTCGACCTGGTTAGAAGTTGAGCCCAGCTCAATTCTCAAATAATTAAACGCATTTGCCCTGGCATGTTCGCATCTTGTCATTAAGTCTTAAATAAATTTCAGCGAAAATGCTAACAATTTTTTAGCACACTCAGTGGGACCCAAGTGTTATTCAGAAGCACAATGGCAAGAAGAGGCCGAGGAAAAGCTACAGTTGGCCAGACCACCTGAAGCTCATCTCTAGAAGGTTCTGAAGCTAATCACAACACACTTATCTACAAAACATAGCCGATATTATGAAGGGATATTTTTTAGAAGTTAATAAAGAGTTACTGTTATCTTTATTCCACTCCTTGTCAGCACCAATACAAGATCTAACTCAGGCGATGAGATAGATGATGACAACTTCGATTCCAGCAGTTCGTAGTGGGGTAGAAAATGAACAAGCAGTGGGACAACCTCCTCCACCACGCTAGTTACCTCCAACTTTTGATCCAAGATTGTCTTCTAATAGCGCTGCACTCGGGGGGTGGAATTCGAACAAATAGGACATTTTATACGGGCCAGGCCAAATTAAGGAAATGGTAATAACTAGTGGCTTGCCATGCCTCCTCCACGACTGTTGCCAACCCCATAAAGAGATCCCAATTCATTGTTTGCAGGTACTAATCTAGAGCTTGGGGGAAGATTCGATTAATTTTAGAAATTTTAATCCCTCGCAATAATAGATGACCCTTTTAATAAGGAACAAGTGGTTGACATTGTATAAGAGCAGTTTGGGCTAGCCCTCATATGTGTTAGAAGGCCAGTCTATAGGAAACCATACTTAGATGCTATAGGCAAGGAGTATGAATTCTCAATAGGGTATAATGTTCCTGAATTCGTATTGTTCTCAAGAGAAGATCATTATTCTACAGTTGAGCATGAGGCTAGATTTACTATTCAATGTGGTTCAAAAGTAGAGGCAAGCAATAACTCAATCAAAGAAGAGAAATAAGTTGAGGAAGCAATACTAAAGTAAGAGAGACAATGGATTTTTTGGCACCTCCAAGGCCACCATTATCACCTCCAAGGCAGTAGATCAGGATAGCTCACCCAAAATTTCCTCTACTAAAAGAGGCCTTTCTAGATCACAAAAGTGAAGGATGCAAAAGGTGAAGCAGGCTAAACAAAGAGATAGAAACTTAGAGTCAATCAAAGAACGTCTGGCTAAAAGGGTGAAGCAGGTCAAATGAAGAGATAGAGAAGTAGAGTCGATCAAAGAACGTTTAGATGAATGGAGAATCAGAGCAAGGCAGATTTGATAAAACTCGACGATGAAGTACAAACCAAAACAGACTCATTGACTAACACCCTTGCTGACTAGAAAAGCCCTGGACAGTTCGTATGGATAAAAGGAAATAACCAATGGTTTGTAACATGGTGTTTGTCCAGCATGAGAACTTCACAGCAAAAAAACAAAGCAACCTTCCTCTATAAAGGGAGATGTGGAAGAAGAGGGAAGCACCATGGAAATTCTGCCAGGACCTAACAAAAAGGAATAAGATTTTGTACTTATATTGAAAACACAAGAAGCGAGCTAGCACAGAGTGTCATCTTTGAAATGCCATCGGTAGAGATGAAATAGTACATTTGGCCTCTGTACATATTAGGACATCTTGATAGGATCCAAGTTAATATATTGTTAGTTGACAATGATTCTGTATCAATGGTACCGAGAATTATGCTCAACGAATTGAAAAAAATCGAGCAAGACTTACTTTCATCAACGCTAGTATATCAAAATTTGTAGGAGGAATCACATCATCTCAAGGCATCAAAGTCGTGAACCTCACAGTAGGGAGAATATCACAATGGAAGTGGAAGTGGGAGAATATCACAATAGATTTTGTCTCTAGTTTTTCAGTTACACGAAGTCGGCACGACACAGTTTAGGTGGTAGTTGATCGTCTAGCATAGTTGTACGTGAGAAAGATTGTTAGGCTTCACGGTTCACCACTCTCAATTGTCTCAGATCGTGATCCTTGTTTCATGTTAAAGTTTTGGGGTGCACTACAATCGACTATAGGTACTTCATTGGACTTTAGTTTTGCTTACAACCCACAAATGGATGGACAATCCAAGAGAACCATTCAGACTCTAGAGGATATGTTAAGAGCTTAGAATTTGCCTACAATAACAATTATCATGCGAGCTTGGGAGTAGCACCGTATGAAGCGTTGTGTGGGCGCAAATATAAATCCCCATTATGTTGGTATGAGGTTGAGGAAAGATAACTTTTGAGGCCTGATTTGGTTGAGGATTCGACTCAAAACATTGGACCATTCGTCATAGACTGTTAGTAGCTCAAAGCCGACAAAAAAGCTATGCCAAATGACGTAGGAGGGACTTGGAGTTTCAAGTTGAGGATATGGTGTTTCTGAAGGTTTCGCCTTGGAAGAGAGTAATTCATTTTGGCAAAAAGAAAAAGTTGAGTCCTCGTTATATCGGACCATTTGAGATTCTAAACACAATTGGCGATGTGGCATATCGTGTGGCTTTACCGCCTAGCCACGCCGAGGTGCATAATGTCTTTCATGAATCGATGTTGAAGAAATATGTTTATAACCTATCTTATGTAGTTGATTATGAATAACTTTAGGTACTTGAAGACTTATCCTATGAGGAGCAACTAATCTAGATTCTTGATACGAAGAAAAAGGTTTTACGAAATATACAAATTGACTAGTGAAAGTTTTATGGCACAACCACATGCATGTGGAGGCCACCTGGGGACGCGAAAAGGAGATGCGTGAGGGCTATCCATACTTATTTTCTTCAGGTTAGCATCATAATTCAAGGACGAAATCTTTTTCTAGGGCGAAAAAAATGTAAAATCCCAATATATATAAAATAAATAATTAAATTAATGATTAAATCATAAAAAGAAATAATAAAATAAACCAATAAAACAAGAATTATTAAAATAATAGATAATTCAATAAATAATTCAATTTTAAGAATCCATAAATAATTCATAGGAACTGAAAAGTTAATGGGGGTTAATAAAAAAAAGTAAAAGAAGTAATGAGGTTGGTCCATAATATGTAGTAGTGGGTGCGGATGCTTTTGGTCACACATGGGGGATGCATCGGGTATCCATTTGTGAGTGTAATGTGATCCCAAGATGGGCGGGGGGTGAATTGGTTATTTAAAATTTTCTTTCGAGATATTTAATTTAAAATATGCAATATATTTTCACTTGATCTTATTTGTATAAGCAAAGATTCAATCAAACGTAAATATAAAAATTTTGAAGGATAGAGAAAATGAAACTAAGATTTTTACAAAGTTCGGCGCACCGGCCTACGTCCTTGCCTCAAGCAATCGAATTTCTAGTAATTTCTCCTTATAGGTGAAGATGCCTCTTTCATTCACAAGGTAGAGACGTCCTTACACCAAGAGCGCACGAGCTCTTAAACCCAAGTAAATTCTCTCATCTGAACAAGGCTACAATCAAGTCTCAATAATAATTTGATAAAGAAAGTATATGTGAGACATTGACCCGTTTTTTTTCGGCATATTTCGACGCGTGTTTCTCATTTACGGTTTAGCATGTTTTAATATGTTTTTAGATGTATGATCAGGATTAGATATGCATGTGGGGCAGGTTCCCAAGGCCATGGGTCGTTGTGGTGTGAATTTCAAAATTTAAAAAAAAAATATTTTAGAAGTCTATAAATATCTAGAGTTAAATATTTTCAAAAGATATTTTCAAAACTTCTACAGTAAGTTTTTTTTTGTCTGCATTCTCTCTAAGTTCTTAGGGGCCCGAGGCTCAGTTTTTAACAATCCAACAACAGATTTCTACTATTGGCACAGTGGGCTACACGTCATCCGGACAGAATTCCATTCCGGCAAAGTTCGATTTTGCATGTGATTCGAGGCGTCGAGTTTTTAACTCACCGAGGTAGGATTTTAAACTCTCATATTTTATAAGGGTGTTATGTGTAATCGTGTGTATTTTTAACGGTTAGATTGTCGTAGATCTGATTTTGTATCAAGTTGGTTTTTTGGGTTTAAAAATTATTTTTTGGTGATTTTGGTTGATGGAATCGGGTGTCAGGTGTTTCTTTCGTGGTTTTGGTGTTAGGCTTGGACGTATGGATGTCCAAGGGTGTTGGTTAGGTGTTTGGAGGCTTCGAATCGAGGTTTTGGAGGCTGAAAATATTGTTCGAAAACTGTTCTCACCTCGGTTCAGTCGACTGGACTGTGAGGGTCAGTCGACTGAATCTTAATTCTTGGGGTTCGATCGACTGGACCGTGGGGGTCAGTCGACTGGATAGTGTTTTGAGGCGTTTTTGGTGTGATTCCAGTGTGTTGTTTGGGTTACTTGGAGAGGGGGTCCAGTCGATTGGGCCTAGGCAGTTTTGTGTTGGTGGTTTGGTGGTTGGTTCTTGGTTTTCAATTGGGTTTCAATGGTATTCAATTGATTAGTTATGGGATTAATCAATTGAATTACTGTTGGATTTTTTTCGAGATTCGGTTGGTTGGGTTGTGGCTTTGGGAGTCGTGTCGTGGCTTTTGGTTTTTTTGTGGTGCCGTCCTCAGGTGTGACGTGCATGGTTAGTTTTGAGTGTTGTGGCACGATTGTGTGTGTGCTGGTTATGTGTGGGACGTATGGGTCCATGGTTCGGTTTAAAGGTGGGGTTTCTTGAGAACCGTTCTGTGGGAGGTTCAAGTGTTGGCCTTTGGGTTAGGTGTCGGTTGTCCCGGTGTGTGTACAGGTCGTTCAGGTGAGCAGATGACGGTGTGTGTGGCACGTAATGTCGTTTGGGTTATGTGGAACATCTTGGTTATACGTGCTTTTGTGCTTATAGAAATGTGGATAGTTTTATTCTTGTGCATGGTAAGCGGATAAGTGGCCTTTGTGATCTTAATGCCTTTGGGGGTTTTGGCTTTGTTATCCCATAGTAGACGGTTTTATCCGTGGTTTAGGCATGGGTTGAGATGCCTCTTGATACGTAGATTTGTATCTGTTTTGCATATGTGGGGTGAATATTGGTCTCAGGGTGAAAGTCCGTAAAGATGTATATGAGGGGCGAATAATGGTCTCACGATGAAAGTCTGTAAAGATATCTATTTGCTCTGGTTAACAATGTGAGAACCCAGTACCTGTTTATTTTCATATTTTTGATAAGAGAAGAAACCGAATTAAATGTGGGCATGGGTACTATAAAATTTTTGATTGATAATGATTGATTAATATTATGTGATAGTGAAATTGAGATATATGGTGATGAACAATATTGATATGGTTATGTTAATGGATAATTTGGAATAATATAATGTGAGCAAAATTAGAAGTTAGAGATGACGTTTAAGAAAATTCGTGGAATTCTGCTTCAAGGGTCACTGCTCAAGCGGTGGGGGTCCGCTCGAGCAAACTATTGGGTAATGCTTGGAGAATTTTAGAACATTGGAGAAGAGTTGGGAGTATATATATATATATATATATATATATATGGAGAGAGAGAGAGAGAGCCCTCCCCCTCTAGCCACGTGAGACTCACATTTCTCTCCTCCTCCTCTTCTTCTTTTCTTCATCCTCTTTTAGTGAGAGAGAGAGTGAGAAAAACCCATCTCTCTCATGAAACCCTAATTTTCCACCATGAAAATTGAAGTTTGAGGCTTGATGGGGAGAGATCAAGAATGAAAATCAAGTTTTGAAGCAAGGAGGTAAAAGATAGAGCATCAAAGAGGCAATCACACTCAAGATCCAAACCCTAAGAGGGAGAAATTGGAGGAATTTTAAGCTTTTGAGCAAACCCGAGGTTGGATATAGATTTTCTCATATGTGAGTTAAGATTTGGGTTGATATTTTGTTTATATGCATAAAACTAGAATTGATTTCATATTTGATGGATAGATTGATAGATTTGTGGGTGTATTGCATTGGGTTTGATGGAAATTGGGGTTTTTAAGAAAGGTTTAACCATGATTTTGAGAAATTATTGCATAAAAAGGGATTATGAACTTTGAATCCAATGTTTTTGTGGTGAAAATTGAGATTTGAGACTTGATTGATGAAGGGTTAAGGGTTTTAAAGTTAAAAACTCAAAACAGGGGCAGATCTAGGGTTTTCTCGGGCGACAACGCGCTCAAGCAGAGCCTGTCCGCTCGAGCGCTCAACTGGCAGAGAGTTGGGCGCTTGAGCGCCCGACGTCCGCTCGAGCGGACTGATTGCGCTAGGCCAACTTCTTTTTATCATATCTCCCTCATCCGGACTCTGAATGGGGTCATTTTTATACTCAAATGAAAGCCCAAGAAGTCCACTTTCCAACAAGACTACTCTCACAAGATAATTATTTGTGTAAAAAAAATTATAATTAAAATAGTGAGGGTATGCCAAATTTTCCTAACCATTTTTCACTGATTTTGGCCAAATACTTTGAAAATTTATATTTTCATCAATGTTAAACATTTTTCATCAAATTTTCTATCCCCTGGGCTATGAATATACCTATTCTACTACACTTTGGTTGAGGTGTAACTATCATACCGTTTGCGATAAGGATGGGTTTTCGACATATTACTAAGGTTTTAAGGACGAGTACGATTATGGATAATTATGAGCTATGTCGTGATATGGTTATCCTTAGATTTTGAAGCGTTAGAAAGGAAACATGAATTTTAACTTGTATATATATGTATATGCATATGGTGGGTGTCTTTCATTTGTTTCAAATGACATGGTTATGTGTAAGTTAATTATGCGTTGGCATTTCATAGAGTTGATAATTAGAATGTGATTTATGAGAACTTATGTGTTAAAATTTATGATGCCATTGAATTAAAAGAAAGGATTGAAAATAAGACTTGGTTGGAAATAAAATGAGAAGCTAAAATGTAAAAATTGAAAAGAGGTACTATGAAAAAATAGTTGGGGAGAGGAACTAGTTGTGGGTTGGACTCTCGGGTTTTTGAAAAATGATGGTATTGGGAATAATGAACCGTATGAATTGATGTGAATTAAGTTGGCTTGGCGAGTCCGCGGTGAAAGATCAAAAACTTGCGCAAGATGGGGACCAGATGCCCACGGGTTAGCCCCTGAAATGTGGTATTGCGTCGTGGTGAGTTATAGAGCTATCTATTACCCAATGGCTCCGCGTAGCCTATTGGTTAATAGGGAAGGGTTTCTATAAGCTTCAACCGACGCCAGTTCATTAGTTGTGATACGATTTTGTGACAAATCGAGTAACTAAAATGTGAAATGATTTTTACAAAAAATCGAATAATGAAATGATGATATAGATATATAAAAGAATAAATGGGAAAAAAATGGGTGTGCGTGGGTGTGTGCATGTGAAAGAATAACAAATTGGTAAAAATTTACATCTTACTTCGGTTGCACCCATCACACCTCACAAATTATGCATTACATGCGAGTTAATCTTTATCCTATTTATCCTACGAGCTTTGGCTCACGTATGTTTACCAAACAATTTCAGGTTTTGATATTCACGGTCGATATCAGGCCAAGGAATGCATTTTAAAAAAAAGGGGGGGGGGTTGAAGAAAGATTTAGTGTTCCTTTTGTGATCTATATCATGTATGTACATAAGCAAAATGGATTACTGTAATGATAATGTTGTTATAAAAGACACTTGAAAACCCAAATCATTTATTTGCAATTTATTTTGTATGAGGATATTGTTACTTAACAAAAATCTTTGTTTTCTTCCAAATGTGTTTTGAGTTCAAATAGTTACTGAAACGAATGTTTAATCCGATAATTGCTTATATGGATCTGTTTGGGGTTGGTTCACAGGTCTCCGGGGTCAGGGGCATGATATAATGGTATCAGAGCTCTAGGTTCGAAAACCTAGGCGCCGTGAAAATAACGATGACCTATAGGTGTAACTTGTTTGATGAGATTAGGCACCAGTACACGGCATGAATTGTGTGCTTGCATGGGTTTATGATTGAATTATCTTGCGCGTGTTATGCGTTTATATGAGCATGGAGGGTTAAGTCGTGAGGTGATGTGGCATGTCATATGGCGTCCGATCAACTACTTTGGGGTTCAAAATAGAAAAGCGTTTAGCCAACGTTATTTCTATGAAAAATCTGAATTAGTTGCCTGAACTGTCGCGTTGCTCTGGGGCTTTCCCTCAGTATGTGAAAATGTGTTAATGTGATGTGACTAGGTGTTAAGTAGTGTGTAGCTTAACTTTAGCAGGTTAGATTGAGCTTAACCTAGTTGGGTGTCGTGATATCCTTGTTGTAGGGATTATGCCCGTCGGGCTAGGATGAGTTATGATCTGGACGATGGTATGAGTGGTAGAATTACGACCTAGTGGTCACTGATTATGGTGGGTGTAAGCTCGAGAGATGAGCAATAATTGTTTGGAGTATGTCGTATCCATGTGAATCGATGGTGACCGTAGTTCGTTGTTCATTATGTGTTGAGCTACCAGTAGTTTGACGAACAAGTATGGTAGATTGGTTGAAACCCCATGGAGGTTGTTGGTTATGGATGGATATGAGGTGTGATTTTAGGCGCGTTGAGAATTATGTACGTCATGAGCCGTGTACCCCGAGATTGGGTATAGACGAAAACATAGTGGACGGGAGCGTAATAATCTCTGGCCTAAAGGATGTTAGAAAGTTTGTGCTTAAGCACGTGGCTGGGAATGTCTCTTACCCTGAGGGGTGTTATTGATAACCACGTATCTTGTGATTTTGAATGTCATATTGATGACTCTTGTGTTTTCCTTATGACATGGTGCTGAGTTGTGTTTCTTAAGGGAAGCGTATGTAGAAAGAGTTTGTGAATTGAAGATGTTATCGATAGGTTAGTTGTCGAGTGATGTGCGTGTACTTAAGAGGAGATGTATATCGATGGTAGTTGTGAAGTGGTGAATGAAGATTCGAGGTCGTTTGGGAAGTTTCATGTTGAAGAATTTTGTGACTTTGGTTATTGATCTCAAGAGTAGGAGATTATGTGGAATGTATGGTGTATGGTAAGAATGTGAATGTGAGTATATGAGGCTTATGGGACAGGTGATAGATGTTGTTGGTGTGGCTGGCTTTGTCATTTTAAGACGACGTATTGATAAGAAGAGATCCCTTAAGAGGACGATGGTAGTGGTCTATATCCGGCTTACAGTCGGGATGTGGTGGTGTTGTGTTACCCTTACGGGGCAAGTGATAGGGTGGTGTCTTTGGTCTAGAGTTGGTAAACGAGGATCGCTTGTTCATGTGATGTGTAGTTGCTTTCATGATTGGGTAGCCGTGTGTCGGTGGTCTGCGTATGGTGACGAAAGAGATAAGTGTTTCTAGTTAAACGTTTTACAATTTTTGATGGATGAACCGGAGTCGCGAGTGTAAGACTGTAGCTTAGGTTTGCCTACTTGTTTGCTTGTTAGTATGACGTGACCTGTAAGTAATGTGCTAAAGTGATGCGAATATATGTGGTGTTATCCTTAATGGTTAACTGGTGAGAGTCTTGTGGGCGTGTGTGAAGCCTCGTTGAGATGTGAAGGAGTAGGCGATAGTTAATGTGCTTGGGTGGAGATCTAAGTGTGATGGCCTAGCGCGACGAATGATATGCTCATTGTGAATGGTGGCCAACAACGTTTGTATGATGATGATAGATGTCTTTATCAGGGGCTTGTGGTTGATCTTCTCTTGAGTCGAGTGAATATTGGTTGTCCTAGAAGGTAATGACGTTGAGTGAGAACCTAGCGTTGGCTCGTGGTTTCCCTAGGAAGGGAGATGCTTTATAATGGACTATCCTGTGTGGATTGTTTTTCATTGGTAAAGATTAGATGTTGGGATCATATAAGTGTGGGTTCGGTTGTCCGAGGTTAATTCAAGAGCTCGTTTGCTTTAACTTGTGAGTTCGAGCATTTAGACGATGTTTCTGGAGATGTAGTTTGATTTGTATGACGTACCGATAGCTTTAGCTTTCGTTGAGTGAGATCCCTAATGAAGTTTAGCGATTGAGTTATTTATGTGATGAGATTCTTGAATATCAGTTCTGTGAGATTCCTATAAGAATGCAGGTCCATGGTTTAGTTGTTACCCTCATAATTAGGAGATTGTGTTTGGAAACATGTTGGAGGTACGAGGTTTAAAAAGAGCGTAGAAGGGCTCGATGGTGTGGTTGGCCTAGTTTTGAGACAGCGTGTCTTGAGTACGATATATCTGGAAATTATTTGTATTGGACCATAGGTTCACAAATGGGTATGCTGTTGTTTACTCAGGGAAAATGAAATGTGGAGTAATAAAGTTCAGTAACATACCGTGTGGCTTGGGTGTCCTGGCGTGATAGGTGAGAAACTGTGGGTTAAGATGCGTGTAATAGATGCATACATGAAAATGAGATTGCGGGAAGCGTCTGCGTGATTGCGGAAGTTATTATTAACATTGGATGAAAGGTTTTAGGAATTGATTTTCTTTTGTCTACTGTCGTACGCTTTCCACGTAAGTCGCTTGGATAGTGAGTTTAAGGTCGTGATATGACTAAGATTTGCCTAGTAGGAGTTAAATTAGTGAAGCGCAACCTTGTAAGGTGAGGTTTTGGCACAATGGGAACATTGGTGTTGTATCTCCGTGTATGACTGGTGACGAGCATGTAGTCCTATGGAATGTGTAGTATGGGGTATGCAAATTGACGATGTTCGTATGTGTGCAAATAAGGTAAGAAAGTTAATAGCTTAAGTGCAGCAGATGACCAAGGTATCATGATCAGAGTTGACGGTAGCTGTGTGGCTATGAACTGGACGACCTCAAGGTGAGACTTACAAGATACTGTGAAGGCTAAGTATTGATGGGTACTAGGAGTACATTGAGGTTGAGGCACGGTATCTAGTGGTTTTGGAAAGATGGGCATCTTTGTGGAATAGTGTTCGTGTTGTGATCCGTGAGTGTGTACCTAGAGCATGGGTACTGCCGAAATGGGTGATCGGAAGACTGAGTTCCTCGTGGGCTTTCTGGATGGAGTTTATTTGCTTTATTGGGTAAATATATGTGCGTAGAGTTGCGTTCTCTCTGAGATTGAGTTGGTAAATCAGGAGTGTTTGTCTTGTAGACAAGGAAGTTAGTGTTGAGGCATAGAGTCTTTTCTACATTGATTAATTGAGAATCGTTAATCGTTGTACGCACTTTGTTCTGAGTTATGTGGATATGGGTATACTTTTAGCTCATGGAAAAGTGGAAAATTTGTTGAGGCCTTGCGACTAAGATATTCACATGTTGGGTTTTGATAGACTCTTGTGAGTTTGGGATTGTGTTATGTTTGGAGTTTTGGATTTCTCAGAATTCTTAATGTGCGAAGAATGGTACGACCGTTTGAAGGGAAGGTGCGAATGTATATGATAACGCGGGTGAGTGAAGCAATATAAGTATGGAAGACTAATAATTGAACAGCTTGGAGCATCGTAGACTCGAAAGACCGATGGGTACGTGTGTGTCGTCAAGAAGAAGGATGCGATTCAATTTTTATTGGTGAGTGTGCACCTATAAGGTGTTTGATTCCTGTGATGTGCTTAACCCTAGTGATTCATGAAATTCAGGTGGCAGTGTCAGTTTCAATGATTGAAGGGCTGGAGTGATGCAGTGCAAGTAGTGATATAGTTTTAAGTTTGTGGTAGTTATTTGACTGTGAAGGCATGGGCAATTTTGGGGGTAATGTGTGTAACCCAAGTGATCAATGTCCTAGTTTAGCAACGAGTGTTTGAAGGTGTCGTTTTCGATATACAATTGAATACAACAGTGAATTAGACCATGGTTCAATGAAGTTAGGAGAATCTTAATAGGAGTAAGATCGGTGACGCACAATGCTATGGTTGAGAAGGTTTAGTCTTCGGGAACATGTATGTGACATGAGATGATGGTCATAGAGGGTTTGTCGATGATAAGGAAGGAGTGGCTGACTACAGCTCTGGTGGTTATTTCGAGTAAGAATTGACGTTGAATTAAACGATGAACCGTTTTAAATTGGTCAAGCCCGATGTGAGTACAATTTGATGACATACTGATGATTCTGGTGTTTATGAAATATTGGTGTTTGGGAGTTAAACCTGATGGTAATAGAGGCGTGTTACTATCTTTGAGGCATAATTTTGAAAGAATGATCAGGAATGCGGACTAAGAAAGAGGCTATGAGGACCGAACAACTAGCGAAGTGTGAGAACACATATTAAGGTTAAAGGAAGGTTTGGGGTGACTTGAGACAAATTTCGGGGACGAAATTCCCAATGGGGGGAAAGTTGTGAGGACCCGGTACCTGTTTATTCTTATATTTTTGGTAAGAGAAGAAATCGAATTAAATGTGGGCATGGGTACTATAAAATTTTTGATTGATAATGGTTGAATTAATAATATGTGATAGTGAAATTGAAATATATGGTGATGAACAATATTGATATGGTTATGTTAATGGATAATT
>JAOTRH010116641.1:0-15020 GCA_034768845.1 Heliamphora exappendiculata
ATTAAACTAGTTTATCATAGTTGATATTATTATAAGTTTATAATGTATTATTATTAATTGACTAGTTAATTATTTAGCATAAGTTTAAAACTTATTAGTTTATATTATATAAGTTTATATTTTATTTGTTTATTAGTTTAGTATAAATTTATTATTAATTGATAAGTTTATAGTTTATATTATTATAAATTTATTAATTTATTGTAACTTATAAGTTTAACAATTAAATACAATAAACTTGAACAATTAAAATAATAAAATGCAATATACATTTTATTAATTAAAAATCAAAATTTAATAATTATAATATATGTTACACATTATCAGTGTATTGTACATTTTCAAAAAATAAAAAATTACATATAAGCTTAACAATCATCTGCATTATTCTCTACTTAAAATACATTACAAATGAAATATAAAATTACAAATATAAAGAAATATCATTTACATATGCAAAATATGAAAAGAAAAATTAGTCCGAGCCTGATAACTATACCTAAAAAATAATCGGTATAGAAAAAATTTATAGTTTTAAATGAAAAAAATTCTTTTACATATGTTCAAATTATTATCTATAAAATGTGCTGTAATACATTGATATTCTGTAACATTTCTAGCAGTCCATAAATCAGAAGTTAAACAAAATTTTCCTTTTAAATTTGTAAATTAATCTATCAACTCGGTTTTAATTTTAATAAATATTTGTAAAATTCTATTTCTGGTAGTATTTCTAGAAAAAGATTAAAATTGAGGAACAAATCTATCTTGTATCATATATTCAAATGCCCGTTGTTTACTCATTGAAATTGGTTGTTCCTGCGCTATTATATAATCAACATGTGAGACCCTGATCCGTTTTCTTTTTTCAGTGTTTTTGACGCGTAGTTTAATGTTTTTATTATTGCATGATTATATTCATTTTATGCATGTTCAGAATTAGAAATGCATGTTAGGTTGGTTACTGGAGCTGTTTAGCGTTGTGGTGCGAATTTAAAAAAAAAGATATTTTCATGGCCTATAAATATCTAATTTTAGATATTTTGGTGGAGATATTTTTCAAAAGTTACAAGCTAAGTTTTTTTTTCCAAACGAAACCTCAACCTTCTCCCTAACTTCTCGGGGGCCCGAAACTTATTTTTGACGATCTGGTTGCTGATCGTTAGTATCAACACTGAGGGTTACACATTCATCCGGACAAAATCTCGTTTTGACGAGGTTCGTTTATTGAGGATCGAGTATTTAACTCAATAAGGTAAGATCCTAGACTCTGATGCCTTAAAGGGGTGCTATGTGCAATTATATGTATTTTTATTGTTTAAAAATGTATAAAAAGTTGGTTTATGTTTCGAAAAGTTGGGTTTTGGTTCAAAGTCTTTTTCGGTTGCTTTCGGTTAGATGAAAAGGGGTTTAAGTCTTTCTTTTCGGCGTGTCTTTGTTGTTTTGGGCTTGTGTATGTCTGTGGGTTGCAAAAAGGGTGTTTGTCTGGTTTAATTTGGGGTTGAGAAGCTATTTTTGTTGCTAGGGTTTGCTTTCTGTCGCCGTTTAGCCGTCTGGTTTGTAAATTTGAAACTGTTGCTTTTTGTGTTGACACTTTTTGTTTTTGTGTCGACACTTTTGCTATTTCTGTTAACACTTTTTTTGTTGGTGTCGACCCCTTTCCTTTTTGCTTGTGTTGACAGCATTGTTGCTGTTTGTGTCGACACTTTTTATGTTCGTGTCGACATTTTTGCTATTTGTGTCGACACTTTTTCCGTTTGTATTGACACTTATGTTATTTGTGTCGACACTGTTTGTGTGAGAGGAAGAGTTTAAGATTGTGGTGAGTTCCAAGAGCCCATAGTTTTTAAAAAGGAAGTTTGAAAACGAGGAGATTTGTGAAAAGTCTTAAAAATCGTGTTTTGAAGGTTTGGAGCTAACCCTCGGGGTTGAGTCTCGAGTTTTGAAATGTTTTGATTGAAATAGTGGAAATATCTTGAAAACATTTAATTTTATGGGTTTTGCGAGAGGAATCGAGTTTTAACGGTTGGACTCGAGTTGCGATATGGGCAATTTGATGGCATTGTGTGGCGAAAGGAACCTTTTTGGGTTGGACTTGTGTGTGTGTTTTGTGATTTGATAATAAAAAAGGACCAATTTTGGGATCTAAGGATTGTTTAAGTTTGGGCACGAGTTGCTCCACCATGAGAGACTAAAAAACTGCGCAGATTGGATTATCTTCCTGCCAACTAGTGAACTGGGAAAGGATGAGTTGTGTTGGGATATAGAACATTCTGCTACTTCATGGGGCCTGTGTAGCCAGGTTGATTGTATTGTTACGCGGGTCTATACGTTCGTCCAGCGTCGGTGCCTATGTTTGTAAATCACGAGTTGGTAGAATATGAGAAATGTCAACAAAGTGTGCATGTGGGCATGCGCTGTAAATGTGTTGGGTTGATTGAGTATGACAAGATGATTGAATATATTGTTTTGTTGTTGGTTATGTGAACCGAGTGGAAATTAAAATTTTGCTACTATTTTTTGTTAACTGTGAAACGTTATTTGCGTCGTTGGAATGCATGATTTTGAGTAAAAACTTTTGAGGCTCACGTGGTTGAATTGGTTTTTGTCATGCCCCAAACTCTAGGATCACGTGAAAAGCCACCACAACACCATTTTAAAAATATCTTTAGTTGGAAAACCCTCAACACAAAAATATTTAACAGTTGGAGTAAAAAAGAGTATCCAAGATTTACTCTTATAAACAGAATACACTATGTCCATACATGTATAAAGTATATCGCCTTAAGGCGTATAAAACTCGCCTTCAGAAACAGGCATCACATATAAAAGTTCATGTCCAAAATAAAAGAAAAACTCCATCTAGTCTTCCGCCACCACGGGCACCTCTAGGTCAACTCCACATAATTATTTTTATCTGAAAAAGGTTTGCACAAAATTCCACACCATGAGTCGAAACCTAATAGAAAAAGACTATAAAGCCATAAAGCAAGATATGCAATTATAGTACAAGCTGATTCAACCACAGGAGTCAAAAAGGTTTTTTCATCCTAAAAACCACAAACTGTTCCATCAAACTAACATAAGCCACAAAACAGTTTTATTTCATAAAATCCACATTTTCATCCTTAAAACCATGTATTGCCCATAGTGCAAATAGCGTATCACAGTTAAGAAAAAACAATAGTAAAATAGTGTTCTCCACTCGGGCCACACAATTGAAAAAAACAAGATAAAATGAATCATATGTACCGACTCTGCCATATACATGGACAAAGGCAACAACTAGAGACTCTTGCCCATTACCTATCCCTGAACCACTTAAGGCCTGCTAGATAATGGCAAATTCTATACGGAGTCACAACAATGTAGCCACTCACGGGGGCAACTGGCTCTTTATGAATTTTCACGATCGAGGGAAGAAGCACCCAAACCACATTTACAGGGATTAATCTGAAGGACCGTAACGAACCTACTTTGCGCACATTTTGGACTTCCACCGAGGAGCAATAGAAGCCCAACTCAATACACCCACTGTCACTGTACATCTATAGAAATTATGTAAAAACCCATCGTAGCTCAACTACGAAAATATTTTCACAATTATACATTAACATGTATAAAGATTCATCCATCAACATGGAGATCAAGCAATACATTTCAAAATATTCCACCATATCCATTAAAACGTTTAAAAGCTGAGACTCAACTTTGAGGAATAGCTCCAAACCTCCAAAACACGTTTTCTCACAATTTTCATAAATCCTCTGGTTTCAAAACCCCCTTTTGAAAACAATGAGCATTCACAAGTTCATATAATGTAATAAACCAACAAAAAGCGAAAAATATGCTTTTTATCCAAACATGGTTTAAACATAAAAATACAACATTTTAAGCAGTTTCAAGGGATTTTAACCAGTGAAAAGATCTATAATTACACGTAGCACCCTTTAAAGATAATATATTCTAGGATCCTACCTCGGTGAGTGAAAAACTCGACGCCTCAATTTACGTGCAAATACAAACTTTTTCGAAACGAGATTCTGCCCGGATGAAAGTGGAGCGCACAGCGTGGATAGCAAGAATCCACTAACTGATCATCGAAAACTAAGCCCGGGCCATGCAAAGTCTAGAGAGAAGGTGGAGGAAACGAAACTTAGATTGGAAGAAAGGTTTTTCAAAATATCTAGTCAAGGCTTGATATTTATAGTCTCAGCCATGAACAGAGATTTAGTCGACTGAATCCACCAATTCAGTCAACTGAATGGCTACTGGAAAAGCCAAAAATAGCCTACAACCTGAACTCAGTCTATTGAAAACACCCCCTCAGTCGACTAAACTGCTACTATCCAGCCAACAAACTGAAAAACTGTGTAACGGTCCTTCTAAGCCTCGAACAAGCGTATGATACGTATGTAAAACACATACAACATACGGTTCTACGATAATGAAGCATGAAACATACATCGGGGATATACACGTATCGAAAGGAACACGTCACACACACACACACATACACACACACACACACACACACACACACATATATATATATATATATATATATATATATACATCAAGAATAAAACATAACCGGGTCTCACAACTCTCCCCTTTTAAGGAATTTTGCCCCCGAAATTCACTACAAGATCATAAAGTAAACAACTCCAGCTATCTAGCACGAACCCCAAACTTTAGCTCCCATGCCGTCTCTTTAACCCCATGATGACGCCATAGGACCTTGACATAAGCAATTGTCCTCCCTCTCAGCACTTGATCTTTAGTGTCTAAAATCTCCACTGGATGCTCCTCATAAATGACATCCTCGTCAACTCACAGCTTGGCCCAATCTAGAACATGTGAAGGGTCAGACTCATACCTCCGAAGCATGGAAACGTGAAATACGTTGTGCACAAACGCTAACTGTGGTGGTAAAGACAAACAGTATGCTACCTCTCCAATCCTTTCCAGGATTTTAAATGGTCCTATAAAGCACGGTAATAGCTTTTTGCTACGACCAAATCGCATCAAGCCTCTATGTGGAGAGACCTTCAAAAACACGTGATCCCCTACTGCAAACTCTAATGGTCTCCTCCTCCGATCAACATAACTCTTTTGGCGACTCTAAGTTGTCACTAGACGTTGGTGAATCATAGCAATCTTCTCTGTCATCTCTCATACTAAGTTGGGCCCTAAGACAGTGGTCTCTCCCACATCTGTTCAATATATGGGTGATCTACATGGTCTTCCATATAAAGCTTCATACGGTGCCATCCATATACTTGACTAATAACTGTTGTATGCAAACTCTGCCAATGATAGATGATCTTCCCAAGAATCCCAAAAATCAAGAACACAGGCCCTCAATATGTCCTCCAGAATCTGTATAGTCCTTTTAGACTGACCATCTATCTGGGGGTGAAAAGCAGTACTAAACATCAAGCTTGTCCCCAAAGCCTCTTGAAGAATCTGCCAAAAGCGCGATGTAAAGCACGTGTCTCGATCAGAACAATAGACATAGACACTCTGTGCAAACAAATTATCTCTCTGGTGTACAATCTACTCGGTTGGTCCACCGAATCCTTCACATGGATAGGGAGAAAGTTTACAGACTTCGTCAACCTATCAACCACCACGCAAATAGCGTTGTGCCCTTTTGGTGATTTAGGAAGTCCCATCACGAAGTCCATCGTAATATTCTCCCACTTTCACTCTGATATTGGCAATGGCTGTAGCAATCCTGCTGGCTTTTGATTATCCACCTTTATCTACTGGCAAGTAAGGCAACGGGAAATAAACAAAAGCACATCCCTTTTCATTCCCGTCCACCAAAACTTACGGCGTAAATCGTGGTACGTCTTAGTACCTCTAAGATGCACTGGAAGGCGAGAATGATGGCACTCATGTAGTATATCCGCACGGCATGCCTCTGGTACAAACAACCTCCCAGCCAATTGCAAACTCTGATATGAACCCATAGCCTAGCCCGCTATGTCCTCTCCACTAGTAACACGATCCCGTATCATATGAGCCTCCTAATCCGTCTGCGGGACATCTAGTACACTTGCAATCAACACAGGTCATGAAACTACAGAAAATAAGGTGGCACCCGTCGCTGTCTCCCCGAGACACAGATCAAACAACTCCATCCATCGTCGCTGATGTAAATTCAGATCTTTCTGCGAAAATAAGTATTTTAAACTCTTGTGATCGGAGAAAATCTCAAAGTGCTCACCATAAAGATAGTGACACGATGTCTTCAAGGCAAAGACCACGGCTGCCAACTCCAAGTTATGTGTGGGATAGTTCTTCTCATGCATCTTCAACTGTCGAGAACCATAGGCTACAACTTTACCTCCCTACATCAAAACACAGCCCACACTGTCCTGATGTATCGCAGTACACTGTATACCCCAAACCTCACTTTGAAATGATCAACACAGGTGGATTAGTCAACCTCATCTTTAACTCCTGGAATGCCAATTCACAGGACTCACCCTAAACAAACACAACTCCCTTCCACGTAAGACGCATCATCGGCACGGCAAGTCTAGCAAAATCCGTCATGAATCGTCGATAGTAGCCTGCCAAAACTAGAAAATTATAGATCTCAAAGACATTCTTTGGTCGTTCCCAACCCATCACTGCATCTGTCATTGAAGAATCCACTGCTACACCATCTGTCGACACCGCGTGTCCAAGAAATCTCACCTCTGACATCTAAAACTTGCACTTCTCAAACTTTGCATACAAGTGATGCTTTCTCAGAATCTGTAAAATGATACGTAGGTTCTCCTCGTGCGCCTCCCTCGTAGATGGATAAATGAGGATATTATCCACAAACACCACCACAAAGTTATCCAGATACTAGTGAAAGATGCAGTTCATCAAACCCATAAACGTTGCCGGGGCGTTCGTCAGACCGAACGGCATAACCAAAAACTCATAGTGACCATAACAAGTCCAAACGGCAGTTTTTGCTATGTCCTCGTCCCTAATCCGCAACTGGTGGTATCCCGACCTCAGGTCAATCTTTGAGAAGCAACTTGATCCCTTCAACTGATCAAACAAGTCATCAATCCTTGGCATAGGATACTTGTTCTTCACTGTCACCTGATTCAGCTTTCGATAATCATTACATAAGCGCAAGGACCCGTCCTTCTTCTTAGCAAAGAGAGCTGGAGCTCCCCACGGTGACGTACTCAGATGTATAAATCCCTTGTTAAGTAACTCCTAAAGCTGTACCTTGAGTTCTTTCAACTCAGTTGGTGCAAAGCGGTAAGATGGCATAGAAATGGGAGCAGCTCATGGGGCCAGATTAATAGAGAACTCTATCTCACGACGAGGCGGTAACTCAAATAGGTCGTCAGGGAAAATATCTGGGTAATCACGAACCACTGGGGGTAATCCACCTCAAACCCCAACCACCTCATCCAACATAAGAGCAGAGAAAAGGAAACCCAGATTTCCCTAATCCTGAACCACACCAGGGATAGATACCAAACCCTCATCCCAATCTCCCACAAAACAAAAGCAATCACCCACCGGTGTACAAATCGTAACCCTTCGTCAATCGCAATCGATAAAGGCACGATGGGTGGTCAGCCAGTCCATTCCTAGGATGACATCAAACGTGGTCATATCAAGAATGACAAAGTTAAATTCTAAACAACGATCGGCGACCTCCAACATGCAAGATCTACAAATACGACTCAACTACACACTCCCATTGACCGGGGTCTCTATGCTCAATGCACTACCCAGCAAGTCCGTCGTTAACCCCAATGTAGATGCAAAGACAAAAGAAATAAACAAATGTGATGCTTTTGTGTTGATACGGACACTGGCCCATGATCTATATACTAAGAGAGTACCTCTGATCATGGACGTGGTAGTTACAGTATTGTGCACAACCGGTGTTGTGGAGGAATTGGGGTCAACAAGGGCATATGCTTTGCCCTGCGGTGCTCTAGCCTGCCCACTGTGGCTCTGAACTGTCAACTGTCTGTCAAATTGTACTGAGACCCCCCTTTTGCAAATCTAGATGGCTGGCATCCTTGAGCAGATGGAGTAACAGGTGCTCCTGCTGTACTTCGCATACTCCCTCCTTTAGGGCAGTTCTTACGGATATGTCCAGACTGGCCGCACTCAAAACATACTACTGGCTCCATCTCCTGAGCCTGCGACT
Source organism: Heliamphora exappendiculata (assembly GCA_034768845.1). Lineage (NCBI taxonomy): Eukaryota > Viridiplantae > Streptophyta > Magnoliopsida > Ericales > Sarraceniaceae > Heliamphora > Heliamphora exappendiculata. Next base: position 8,189 of record JAOTRH010116641.1, read on the forward strand.
GTGACTGCGACTGTGCTTGGACAGGCGCTGGACTCCAGCATTCTACCGCACGATGCCCTGGCCATTTGTATCTATGAAAAATAAGCTCTCTCTGATTTGACCTTCCAGTTGAGCCTACGGGAGGTGTGGGTGTAGAAGACTGCGGCTGATACGATCCCACTGGATAAGAACTCAGACCAGATGTCTGTTGACGCTTGTCCTTGCGTTCCCGGGACTGTGCACATCCCCCGTCCTGCTGATTCCTACTATCTCTATCTCTGCACGTCTCGTTCAAGGTGTCTTCCACTTTCATGGCCGTCTCTACTAACTCTGTAAAGATCTGCATCCGAAACGCCGCCACTCTATCTCTAATAGCGGGCCTTAAGCCCCTTTCGATTCTCTTCGCACGAAACTCATTAGTGGGCACAATCTCCTATGCAAATCGGGATAGGCTAGTAAACTCGACCGCATACTCGACCACTGTCATCGTTCCCTCAGTAAGAAAAAGAAAGTCCTCTCTGTAACGATCTCTCAAAGTCACAGGAAAATACTTCTTCAGAAACACCTTTGTGAACGCCTCCCAAGTGTCTCCCACCATAGTCATGGCAAACTTCCACCACATATGGGCACTCCCCCTCAACTGGAAGGCAGCAAAAGTAACTCTCAGATCATCTTACTCTATCAGAAAGGTGTCTAAAATCCTGGTAACCAGCTCCAGCCATTCTGTAGTTACTATAGGGTTAGGATCCCTAAGAAAGGTAGGATGTTCCAAATAGTGGAACTCGCACATTGCGACCGTTGCCCTCGGTTTAGGTACGCTATCCCTTCCCCTAACGGCCTCTGCTAGTTACCGAATGGAGCCTACCATCTCCCGCAATAGGTCTACCCCGTCAATTGGTCCTTGGGGAGCATTAACATCCCCAATATCTGGGACTGGGACTGGAACATTCCTTTAGCCAGAACCACGGCCATGGCCTCGTCTGCCCTGCATGGACATATTCTATAAGAAAGCAACATAATAGGATAAGCTTCTATACAACATGTTATTGCTAATGTAAAAGACATAACACACATAAGCATCCTAACACATAGCCACTTAAGATTATGTCATCACATCACACCTACTGAGGAGAACCAACAAGAAAGACTCGTCCACCTGGATAACCTACTTAGGTTCCTTGTTAGAAAACACGTCGGCCAAATGCATTTCTAACTTGGCTTTTAAGTTTGTTAATCTAAACGCCCGAAGGCAAGACTAATCAATCCTAAGGCCCAACCTCCATACCCACGTATACACAACTATCATGCTAAACAGGCTATCATGCTCATGTTATAACACTTAAACACATGCATTAGAGCACGCGCACATCCTCACAAGGTGATGCACCCTTTTTTCCATGGCTCTTAGGTATTCAAATCCAGAGCTCTGATACCAAGTTGTCACGTCCCAAACTCTAGGGACATGTGAAATGCCACCACAACAACATTTTGAAATTATCTTTAGTTGGAAAACTCTCAACACAAAAATATTTAACAGTTGGAGTAAAAGGAGTACCCAAGATTCACTCTCATAAACAGAATACATTATGTCCATACAAGCATAAAATATATCGACTTAAGGCGTACAAAACTCGCCTTCAGAAATAGGCATCACATATAAAAGTATATCTCCAAAACAAAAGAAAAACTCCATCCAGTCTTTTTCCACCATGGCCACCTCTAGGTCAACTCCATATAATCATTTTCACATGAAAAAGGTTTGCATAAAATCCCACACCGTGAGCCAAAATCTAATAGAAAAAGAATATAAAGCCATAAAGCAAGATATGCAATTACAGTACACGCTGACTCAACCACAGGAGTCAAATATATTTTTCCATCCTGAAAACCATAAACTTTTCCATCAAACTAACATAAGCCACAAAATAGTTTTATTTCATAAAACCTACATTTTCATCCTTAAAACCATGTATTGCCAACAATGAAAATATCGTACCACAGTTAAGAAAAAATAGTAGTAAAACAGTGTTCTCCACTCGAGCTACATAATCGAAGAAAATAAGACAAAATGAATCCTATGTACCGACTCTACCATATACATGGACAAAGGCAACAACTATAGACTCTTGCCCATTACCTATTCCTGAACCACTTAAGGCCTGCTAGATAATGGCAGGTTTTATACAGAGTCACAACAACGTAGCCACTCACGGGGGCAACTAGCTCTTTACGAATTTCCACAACCAAGGAAAGAAGCACCCAAACCATGATTATGGGGATTAACCCGAAGGACCGTAGTGAACCTACTTTGTGCCTATTTTTGGACTTCCATCGAGGAGCAATAGAAGTCCAACTACGAAAATATTTTAAAAACCCGCCGTAGCTCAACTACAAAAATATTTTCACAATTATACATCAACATGTATAAAGATCCATCCATCAACATGGAGATTAAGCAAAACATTTCAAAATATTCCACCATATCCATCAAAACATTTAAAGGCTGAGACTCAATTCTGATGGTTAGCTCCAAACCTTCAAAACATGTTTTTCTCACGATTTTTATAAATTCTCCGGTTTCAAATCCTCCATTTAAAAACCATGAACATCCACAAGCTCATATCATGTAATAAATCAACAAAAAGTAAAAAATATGCTTTTTATCCAAACAACATGGTTTAAACATAAAAATACAACATTTTAAGCAGTTTCAAGGGATTTTAACTGGTGAAAAGATCTATAATTACACGTAGCACTCTTTAAAGACAATATATTCTAGGATCCTACCTCGATGAGTCAAAAACTCGAAACGAGATTCTGCCCAGATGAAAGTGAAGCCTATAGCGTGGATAGTAAAAATCCACTAATTGATCGTCGAAAACTAAGCTTTGGCCACCCAAAAGTCTAGAGAGAAGGTGGATGAAACGAAACTTAGCTTGAAAGAAAGGTTTTTCAAAATATCTAGCCAAGGCTTGATATTTATAGTCTCAGCCATGAACAGGGATTCAGTCGACTGAATCCACCAATTCAGTCGATTGAATGGCTACTGGAAAAGCCAAAAATAGCCCACCGCCTCAACTCAGTCGACTGAACCCAACTAGTAAGCACTCAGTCGACTGGAAACACCCCCTCAGTCGACTAAACTGCTACAGTCCAGCCAACAAACTGAAAAATTGTGTAACGGTCCTTCTAAGCCCCGAACAAGCGTATGACATGTACGTAAAATACATACAATATACGATTCTACAATAATGAAGCATGAAACATACATAAGGGATATACATGTATCGAAAAGAACATGTCAAACATGTATATATATATATATATATATATATATATGTGTATATATATATATAAAGAATAAAACAAAATCGGGTCTCACATTTTTTATGCTATGTGATTGCATATCCTACTTTACTGCTTTATAGTATGTTTCTATTCGATTTCGGCTCACGTTGTGGGATTTGTAAAACATTTTTCAGGTGAACTCGGTCCTATAGGTTGACCTTGAGATGCTCGGAGGTGACTGATGACAAGACTTATTTTTTTTTCTTTGTTAGGTAGTTTATACCCTTTTGTATGTGGATCATGTTCTGTGTAATGTAATTCTTATGGCCGTGGTGCCGTTGTATGCATGATTTATGCTTTCGAGAAAAACTATGGATTTGTTGTATTATGATTTTCGTTGGTTGGTGCAATGATTTACAAAAGGAGTTTTCCATTGGTTTATGTTTCATTCAAACTCTTATACTTCGAGGGAGATTTTGGAATAGCTTATGCTCTTCTTATAAAAAGTTATTTCTTTGTCCAAAATATGTATTTTTTTTACAAAAGTTTTAGTCTCGTTTTATCTTTATGGTTTTTCACCCATTTATGTTTGGGCGGTTTTGGTGGTTGTTCGTAGGCCTTTCGCATGATCCGAAGTTTGGGGCCTGACACAATAACATAATTTTGTGCGCAGGTTGAATCATAGAAAAAATTAGTGATATTATCAGTTGAACCCCCACTTATTTGCATTTGTGAAGTGAGATTAAAATGTGCATTTTTAGGTGACTATCAGAATGTTTACGTAAGTAGCTAGTGCCACTCGATGTGTTATCTTAATGTAATTTATTACAAATTTTATATTTTTTTAACAGTAACGGTGCCATTAGTATTTTTTTCAAAATTTTTTTAAAAAAAATTTCACATATTTGAAATCTTTTTGCTAAATGAACTTATAGATGCATATGCAGATGCAGATCCAACAGCAGATGTTGATGAACTAATGGGTGGATTAGGAATAGGAGCAGGGAGAGTGAGATTAGAATTACTAGGTGAAAATATAAAAATATCCTCTTCTTTATCAACGATAAATATATTTAGATCCATTAATAAAATAAAAAACTATAAAACTTTAAAGCGAAATTAATAAGTTAGAGAATAGAGAGTAGAAAAAAGTAACTTTAATTAAATTTTAAAAATGAAATAAAATTTAATTTTTAAAGAAATTAATTAGAATTTTAAAAAATGTATTAAAATAAATTAAATATTATAAAAAATAAAATAAATTACATTAAATAAAGAAAATCGAATTAAGGAACTCAAATTTTTAATCTTGATCTCGATCGATTTGTATTTTAATCTTGATCTTGATTCTTGATCATCATTCATTGATTAGCTAACAGTTACACCGAATCCGAATATCACCAAACCTGAATATCGCCAATTCGTTGATTAATTAGAGAGTAGTGAGAGTGGAGCTTTTTTTGAAAGAAATTAGAGAAAGTACGGTGTCCTATTTATAGGAAAAATATATAATTTTTTTAAAAAATAAAAATTCAAAAGCTAGTCGTTGGGCCGGGCTGGGCTCAATGGACATTTAATCTCGGCCCTTCATTTTCAAAACGAAGTGATTTGAACCGTTAATCCAAAATTTGATCGTTGGAGGGCCTTGGGCTGGGTCGGGCCCAATGGCTACATTTTTGGGTGGGCTTCTTGGCAGGTTCGGGCTTTTGGGTCCCAGGCCTCGAGCCGGCTCGGGCCGGCCCACGGGCTTAGGGGAGGCTCAGACCCGAGGATGGGGGGCTATGGGCTTGGTCCAGGCCCGCACAGTAACGGGCCCCGAGGGGGCCTCGGGGTGTCCGCGGGTCGCAGGTTTTTTTACACCCTCACCCATGCTTCAAAAATTCTAGTTGAGCCATTAAATCAAATATCAACTATACATTACTCTAGGCATCAAGTTGTACGCTCCAGCAGGATCTTTTCTGATTTACGGTAACCTCTTGTTAAGTGATTTACTATTTTTGACCGATCAGGAGAATGCACCGAACAAAGAGTATATTTTGGTCGGTTCGATCTATAATTACAGTTTGGGGCTGTTTGAGTTAGAAAGCACAGAGCACACTTCAATAAGAGATTCAAAATGCAAGGGAAAACACCAAAAAACATAAAACAAAAAACAAAGATGGTCGTAGAAGGATACCATAACACACAAAGAGGGAAAAACTCAGAGTAGTAGGAGAAAAGAAGCCATAAAAAATGAGAATTCACTGTGTTAACGTGGTCTGTATAGATTAGAGAAAGCTGCATTAAAATAATGACGCGGCGGTGGCGGCAATCGCTGATGGTCATTGTGGACTCGTCGTTGATCGTCGACGATCACGAAGTCAACAATCGTAGATGGCAGCGATGTCAACCGTTTTATCGGTGAGAAGTGATTCGAAGATGTGGAAAGAAAGTTAAAGAGAGAAATTTGTGGGTACGCGGTTATTTTTAAAGGTTGAGTTTGTATTGTGATTATTTTAACCCGATAGTTATTGATTTTAGTGAAATAAATCTAAGGAATTTAGTAGAATAATAGTAGGCAAATGTGGATTTAAAAAATTCGGTTGATTTCAAGAAATCAATTTTTAGTGTTTCTTTTATAGATAGTATAGATTAACAATTATATATAGTTGGTAGTAATAGTAAATAAGTTAAAAATAAGTAGTATTACTATATTTTAAAAGTGTTGGGAATTTAAATAGAATATTATGTGAGTTTGTGTTTTGATTTGATTTTTTAGCTTTTTAATTTTTTTTAATTTTTTTGCTAAACAGACAATCTTGACTTTTTAGCGTTTTTAGCCAAAAAAATCAAAAAGCCAAAGTTGCCAATGAATACTGCATTTGAAGAGAGTTTTTTTTTTGGTGTGCAAATATTCCATCCCTTTTTTCCCACATAATGTCATTACCCCATGTATTTTTGCACTGTATTTAAGTTTTGAAAATAGAGAATATTGAAGCCATTGTAAAATTTGCCAAAGGAAAAGTAAATTCATCTATCTTAGCATCAATTAAATTCGTTTTACTAATATGGATTTTGATTTTGAGTTATTTTACTTTCTCATTTTGCATCATTTGATGTTTGGCATAATTTGCTAAACCACTTTGGTAATCACTATTTATCCATAATCTATATATTAGGGGTACACATGGATCGATTTGGTTCAGTTTCATGTTGAAATTTGGAACCGAACCAATATTAATTGGTTCTAATTTTTTCAACCCAGAATCAAACCAATCACTTAGTCAAATTAAACCAAACCAACCCAATAATAATCGGATTGGCTTGGTTTGGACCCACGGTTCTAATATTTTTAAGATTTGGCATGTATAACTTAAAAATATCACAACTTTTGAAGTACTCAAAGAATCTTGAACATTAGAAATTTAGAAGCACTCAAACATTTCAGTTTCAGAGGTAGAGACTAGAGAGGAAGCAAAAAATTAATTACAAACACAGCAGAGGGAGGTAATTCTGGAAACCATTTGAGTGCAATTCTGGAAACCAATTAATTACAAAAAATTGTCATCTCTTTTTTTAGAAACCA
>JAOTRH010116662.1:0-15019 GCA_034768845.1 Heliamphora exappendiculata
ACGTGGCGGCCGTGAGATATGAAGTTCACGGCCGCTAGGAAAAGTTGGTGGCCGTGATAAAACTTTTTGGCACAAAACTCAAAGAAAACTCTTTGGGTTCCCTCCATTTCTAGCTCTATAAAGGCGCCAACTATTCCAAACTCCACTGTTCTACATATCCTTGCACTTTTCTTACTTTCCCCATAGCCCATCCTTACAACAACTCCCTTTTGGCTTGAATGGGCGACTTTTCTCTGGTTGAGCACAAAAACTTTCTCAACTTCGGCCTAGATGTGTTATTCTTCTTGCGAACCATGAGGGTCGATTGACACCTTTTGCGAGGGGCAACCCAGTTGTGGGATCCCGAGGCACATCTATTTTGTTTCGGGCACGAGGGGCTATGTCCGATGGTGGAGGTCTTCTCCACCATTCTAGAGATTTTGGCCCAAGAGGAGGTTATAGTTCCTACCCCTTTCTCGAGTCCCAGGGATAGGTTGGTGCAGCTCTGCGGCTATTCTAGATGTGAGGATTCTGTCATTATCCATGAAGGGTCCCTTGATTTGGCTAGGATCATAGACACTTCGGGCCTCAGGGGTCTCTTGGCAACTTCTCTTTCCAGCTTCAGCGTTGCTATGCCCTTTGCATTTGTCTTCTAGCTCGCTTCCTATTGGATCTTTCAGATGGGCAAGCTAGCTCTTCTTTGGTGGATGTGGCTCATCATATCTATGAGGGTCGGGATCTTATCCCATTAGCCCTTGTCAAGAGGCTCCTCGGTCTTAATGCATGCAGCGCCGAAATTTTGGGATTTTTGTAGTTCAAAATTAAAGAAATTTCAAGAAATGTTTGAAAAATATTTTAACACCTTGAAAGCTAAATTTTGAAAACCCCTTTTTGATAAGAATAGAGTTGCCACTTGATTTTTGAAAAAAATCAAGAAAAACAAAAATGGCTATTGATTTTTAAAACGTTAACTAGAGAAAAGGGTTCGGGGGCTAAGGTACGAATCGAAAAAGGTATTAGGCACCCTGTTCGCCCAACCGTAAGGTTAGCCTCTACTAATCATCATTAGTTCTTAATAAAAATTTTCAAATGCATGCAAATACTAAAAATAGAGGTGAGGAGAGAACATCCAAAATTAAATATAAAAAATACATATCATATGTATACAAAATATCAAAACAAAACAAATAAGAAAAGAAAATTCTAAGTCCTACGGCATGCAATTTTTAACTAAAAGATATATAAAGAAAACCCGCATGCAATATCATCAAAATTAACACGGTTCGAAGAATAGAAAAATATGCTAAAGGTCATTAAGATCACCTAAATATGAATTGCTAACAATATAACTTAAACTATCCTAAACATGATTTTAAAGCATTTTTCAAAATTAACATATTAAACGAGAAATGCAACATCAAAAGAAAAGAAACTAAAAGAAAATTTAAAAAAGAAGATTAAACTAAAATTAAAATGACTTTAAGAAAAATAAAAGAAGATACTACTACTACAATAAAACCAAGAATTAGAATTATAATCAAAAGAAAAAGAAAGAAATCTATTAGGAATTTTGTGGATTTTAAATAAACAAGACAAAATAAAGAAGAAAAATAAATGCTATAAAAGGAGAAACTAAGCTAACATTAAATTTTTTTGTGAATTTTGGTATTAAACAAAATAAAAGAAAAAAAATGCAATTAAAAGAAAATTAAACTAATATACTAACAAATGAGAATAACAACTGCAATAGGACTAACAAAATGTAAAATACGGGTGTAATATTGATAATTACAATTATATGCATATTAATGCGTTCATTATAACAATAACGACATTATAAGTCCCAATTGCAAAATTATATTAGCACTATTTAATAAACTTTTTAAAGGTAACAATGTGCTAAATGTGAATGTGCTTATATGAATCAAAATGACAATTATGAAATTAATGAAACTAATCAAATTATATGAAACACATTAAATGGTAAACAAGATGAACTATATGAATGTTGGAAGCATACGAATTGAAATTTAACTTAACCCAATCGCTCCAATAGAGAGAGAGAATGGAGATAGAAAGACCAAAGATCCAAATAGAACACCTGAATTGCTATAACCCAGGTGAAGCCTCAAGTCAAGGAAATGTGTTTCAGTGATCCAATCCTTGATCAACGATCCAATCCAAAGTAAGGGCGATTCTAGAATTCAGCAGTGTTTCGGTGTTTAATGATCAAATTCTTGACCCTTCGGTAGGGTTTTGGCGTCGGAGCTCGTACTCGCTCACCGTTTCGATAGAGTCCCTCTCCCTAAAATTCTTCTCCTGAAAACATAACAGGGGGTACGGTATTTATAGAATTCTTCAACCAATGAGATGCTGACACGTTTTGGGACATGTCATGTCTTTTCCAGGTGTCGATCGCCACATCATGAGTCGGCGGTCGCTATTTTAGGAGAGTTTCCACAAGCTTCTTATGACGGTCGTCACTATGCAAGTTGGCGATCGCCAGGTTGGAGTTAGTGGTTGCCATGTTGGAGGAAGCTCTGGGTTCAAGTTGGCGGCTAGAGATTTGGACATTGTGGGTTCATTGGTTCAAAGATTTGGCTTACTTGGCTTAGATACTGAGATTGGATCATTCCTCGATGATCGTTTAGAAGCACCATTCTCTATATTTTCATCATCGGATTCACTCGGATCAACTTAAGATTAGGCAGGGCCAAATTAGGGTGTCTACAGTTACCCCTCTTTGATATAACTTCCATAGCAATGCGTGTTGCAAGTTATATCAAAGATCTAGAGATAACATCTATTTGACTGAGCCGTCAATCTTAGGCCACAAACACACAAGCATGCATATAATGTTGGTCGTACTCGAATTTCCATCAAGCTGCCTACGTACCCCTTTGCTAGGGAACATACCAAAGCGTAGATCCTGGGGCAAATGCACAGATGCAAGATAATAAACATGATGCAGATGATGCAAACACTGCTATAATCAAACACCTACATGATGCAAACAACATCCTAAAGATCGAGTCAAGATCTAAAGAGAGTACAAACAATCAAACAATTCAAAGATCGAGTCAAGATCTAAGAACTCGACTGGGGATAAAATGATTGAAAGGATCGAGTCAAGATCCTAGAAATTATCTTAATCGAAAAAATAACAACGAATTAATAGGTCGAGTCAAGACCTAAAGACTCGGAACGATAACAGGATAAGAATAACTAAAAAGTAGAGTGATGACTTTAAGATCATCATCACCGAAAAGAACCACGAGTCAAGACCTAAAAATTTAGGACGAGACACGAGATAAAAATAATTAAAAGCTGAGTCAAGGCTTAAAACTATCTTCATCAGAAGGAAACCACGAATTAATAGGACGAGTCAAGGCCTGAAAAATCGGTGAAATCTATTCCTATGGGGGAGAGAGTACTGACGTATATCCTTAGATGAATTCTAGGATCTCAAGTACCGTCAAACTTCTCCATTTTAGTCATTTTGAACTTCTCTAGAAGCTTAGCATCTGCGAATAAATACAGTCCCCCCACATCTAGCATATATTCTTCAACCCCTTTGGCCTTTCTCAAGACTTTCTCCATTTGGTCAATCTTTTTTGCCAGCACGAACTCCTTAGATTGAGCGGTGTTTTCATCCTCTACTGCGATATGATGTGGAACCTGTGGTGGTACAACAACCTGTGGCGCATCCTGCCCTTAGTTATCATCCCAAAAATCTTCACCATTTTCATTTGAACCCTTTGGCTATCCATTTACACTTGGCAAACGGGCTTGGATCGCCCGGATCTATTTCGGACACTGAATTTGAGCTTGGGTATGCTGCTCAACAGCTCTCTGTATCTCAAAAATTGCCCTCATTAGGGCTGCCAAGTTTAGCTCATTTTCGGCCATCTCAGACTACTCTACGATCTGTTTTAGAATTCTATGAAGTCTCCCGGTTGTTGATCTAACCTAAACATGTGCTGACTGTGATCTTTCCGACTCAATGATCTAAATCTGAAAGAAAACCTATATCTCAAAGCAAAATTACCAGTATCAAACATTTCTCGAAAAGGATTTTGATAACGAAGAGCTGACACTCCAGATACCATGAGAAATATAACCCACAGAAACATGCCCTTACTAGGCTCATACTAGCAGCATAACAACTGAACACCCAAAAACTATGATGAAAGCTAAGAAGGGGATTTACAAAATTCTAGCGGGAAGGTTTATCCGAAGAATCTAAAGGAAAAAACGGGCAGTACTCTGGCAAGAAAAACAACTCTAAGCCAAAGAGACCGATTTAACTTAAGATTTTAAGGAAAAACGGGCAGTATTTTCGGTAAGAAAACAAAACTAGCTTGCATGGGTCTGTAAGACAAGATCCTTGACAAGAGTTCGAAGAAAGCAAGCCTAAACAACAATGGGGGTATAAACCCAATAACCCGGGAAGAACTCAGAAGAGAGAGAAAATGTACTCTAAAGGCATCGAGCTAGAGCACCGGCATGACCCCAAGAAGAAAACTACGGCATGAAAGCCAAATAAGGCGAAGAACAAAATTCGGGTAAGAATCCAAAGGAAAAACTAACCTAAACAACAAGGGATAACATAAAACCCAGGCCAAACCTGGAAAAGGAACTAGCTTAAGCCGAACAAACAATCCTAACAAACGCCAATAAAACATAAAATTAACAAAACACATAATCCTACTAGGTTATCAGCACCTAATGGAGGATTCTAAGCTACTATATGCAAAAAGGCCAATTTTAGTCAACAAACAAGGTACCTTCTGAATAGAGCCGATTATATATCTCCCATGCATGGTGTGATGCAGGACATGGTTAAACGGTACGCTCGAACTCTTTTACTGCACCTATGAAAGCGTACAGTCAATAAGGCTTGCCCACCTTCCAACAATCCCCAAAATGGATAAACGATCGGGGCATCGGGTCAACCAAGTAGGAGGTTTGAAGAATAGTGCACATGTATACAGAGAATGCGAATGAGAAAGTCTTATTAAGAACCAATGACGTTTTCAAGTCTAGCCCTTTTGATTGATTTTGAAAACCAGTCCCCGGCAGAGTCGCTGGAAAATATTGTGGCACCGGGATTTTGGGGTTTTGGCAGTTCAAAATTAAAGGAATTTCAAGAAATGTTTGAAAAATATTTTAACATTATGAAAGCCAAATTTTGAAAACCTCTTTTTGGTGAAAATAGAGTCGTCACTTGATTTTTTAGAAAAACTAAGAAAAATAAAAATGGCTACTGATCTTTAAAACGTTAACCAGAGAAAAAATGGTTCAGGGGCTAAGGTACGAATCGAAAAAAGTGTTAGGCACCCCGTTCGCCCAACCGTAAGGTTAGCCTCTACTAATCATCATTGGTTCTTAATAAGATTTCTCAAATACATGCAAATACTAAAAATAGAGGTGAGGAGAGAACATCTAAAATCAAATATATAAATTACATAGCATATGTATATAAAACACCGAAACAAAGCAAAGAAAAAAATAAAATCTTAAGTCTTACGGCATGCAATTTCTAACTAAATGATATATAAAACAAACCCACTTGCAATATCATCAAAATTAACATGGTTCGAAGAATAGAAAAATATGCTAAGGGTCATTAAAATCACCTGAATATGAATTACTAACAGTAAACCTAAACTATCCTAAACATGATTTTAAAGCATATTTCACAATTAACATATTAAACGAGAAATGCTATGTCAAAAGAAAAAGAAACTAAAAGAAAATTTACAAAAGAAGATTAAACTAAAATTAAAAGGGCTTTAAAAAAAATAAAAAAAAGATACTACTACTAAAATAAAAACAAGAATTAAAATTATAATCAAAAGAAAAAGAAAGAAATCTTTTAGGAATTTTGTATTTTTTTAAATAAACAAGACAAAATAAGGAAGAAAAATAAATGCTATAAAAGGAGAAACTAAGTTAACATTAATAAGTTTTTGTGAATTTTGGTATTAAACAAAATAAAAGAAAAATAAAAATAAAAATAATGCAATTAAATGAAAATTAAACTAACATACTAACAAATGAGAATAACTACTACAATATAACTAACAAAATGGAAAATACAGATGTAGTATTGATAATTTCAACCATATGAATGTTAATGCATTGATTATAACAATAACGACTTTGTGAGTCGCAATTGCAAAATTATATTAGCTCCATTTAATAAACTTTTTAAATGTAACAATGTGCTAAATATGAATGTGCTTATATGAATCAAAATGAAAATTATGAAATTAATGAAAGTAATCAAATTATATGAAACACATTAGATGGAAAACAGGATGAACTATATGAATGTAGGAAGCATACGAATTGAAATTGAACTTAATCCGATCACTCTAAGAGAGAGAGAGAGAGAGAGAGAGAGAGAATGGAGATAGAAAGACTAGGGATCCAAACAGAATACCTGAATTGCTATAACCCGGGTGAAGCCTCAATCAAGGAGATGTGATTCAATGATTCAATCCTCGATCAATGATCCAATCCAATGTAAGGGCGCGTCTAGAATTCAGCAGGGTTTTGGTGTTTGATGATCAAATTCTCAACCCTTCGATAGGGTTTCGGCGTCGGGGCTCGTACTCGCTCATCGTTCTGACAGTCTTTCTTCCTAAAATTCTTCTCTTGAAAATGTACTAGGGGGTACGGTATTTATAGAATTCGTCAACCAATGAGATGCTGACATTTTTTGGAACACGTCAGACCTTTTAAGGTAGCGGTCGCCACATCATGAGCTGGCGATCGCTATTTCGGGAGAGTTTTCACAAGTTTCTTATGACAGTCACTACTATGCAAGTTGGTGGTCGCTAGGTTAGAGTTGGTGGTCGCCATGTTGGAGGCGGCTCTAGGTTCATGTTGACGGCTAGAGATTTAGACATTGTGGGTTCACTGATTCAAAGATTTGGCTTACTTGGCTGGGATATTGAGCTTGGGTCATTCCTCGAGGATCGTTTAGAAGCACCATTCTCCCTATTTGCATCATCGAATTCACCCGAATCAATTTAAGATTAAGCGGGGTCAAATTGGGATGTCTACAATGCAGTTCATACCGAGGGTGCCCTTTATTTGGCAAGCAGTGTTCTCTTACTATAGGTAGTCTCTCATCTCTCCTTTTTTCGTATTTCTCTCAATTTTTCTGTTCAGCATCCCTTTTTCTATTTTTCTCTCTATTTTTACTATTCTACACATCCGTAGAGATAGAGGAGGAGAATTCAAAAATAAAGATATTGAAAATTTTTGTGAACAAAATGAAATTTCTCATAATTTTTCTGCACCTCAAACTTCTCAACAAAATAGGGTTGTAGAGAGGAAAAATAGATCTTTACAAGAAATGGCACGTTCTATGTTAAATGAATACAAAATTTCTAAGTATTTTTGGGCCGAGGCAGTTAATACTGCTTGCTATGTAATGAACTGAGTTTTCATAAGATACCATTTAAATAAAACTCCTTATGAGCTATGGAATGGTAGAAAGTCTAACATTTCTTGCTTTCTTATTTTTGGTTGTAAATGTTTCATTTTAAATGACAAAGATGAATTGGAAAAATTTGAATCTAAATATGATGAATGTATATTTCTTGGATAAGCTACAAACAGTAAAGCCTATAGAGTATATAATAAAAGAACCATGACATTAATTGAGTCCATTCATATTACTTTTGATGAAGCTAACAATTTTCTTTCTGAGACTATAGTTGATGATAATTTGGAGATAAATAAAGGAAAGGAAGAAATGGAAATTAAGGAAGACAAAGGTAAAAGCATTAAAATTGATGATGAACACACGAACCTACCAAAAGAATGGAAAATAGTGAAGGATCACCCTATGGATCAAATCATAGGTGAATGTTCACGAGGTGTAAGTATTCATTCTTGATTAAAAAATATTTGTGATCATATTGCATTTCTTTCACAAGAAAAACCTAAAAATATAAATGAAGCTTTAGAAGATGAATCTTAGGTAATGGCTATGCAAGACGAGTTAAATCAATTTAAAAGAAATTAAGTATGGAATTTAGTTCATAGGTCTAAAGATAATACAATCATTGGAACTAAATGGGTTTTTAAAAATAAAAAGGTTGAAAATGGTATTGTTGTCCGAAATAAGGCAAGGTTAGTCGCACAGGGATATAATCAAGAAGAATGAATTGATTTTGAAGAAACATACGCTCCCGTAGCTAGGATGGAAGCCATTCACATGTTATTAGCATATGCATCATATAAGAACTTTAAACTTTTTCAAATGGATGTAAAAAGTGCGTTCTTAAATGGTTTTATAAATGAGGAAGTGTATGTTGAGCAACCACCTGATTTTGAAGATTATGATTATTCAAACTACGTATTTAAATTAACAAAAGCATTATATGGTTTAAAACAAGCTCCTCGAGCTTGGTACGAAAGACTAAGCAATTTCTTATTAGAGAATGGTTTTACAAGAGAAAAAATTGGCACAACATTATTTACTAAGACTAACAAAGAAGATATGCTCATTGTACAAATATACGTAGATGATATCATATTTGGGGCTACTAATGAAATTTTGTGTAAGGAATTTTTCATTTTCATGCAAAAGGGTTTGAGATGAGCATGATGGGAGAACTCACCTTCTTTCTTGGACTCCAAATCAAGAAAGCAAAGAATGGAACCTTCATCAACCAATCAAAGTACGTACGTGAGCTGCTCAAGCGCTTCCAAATGAAAAATGGAAAACTTTTGGGTACTCCAATGAATTCCTCAACTAAACTTGACAAAGACGAGCAAGGAAAACTAATAGACATTAAGCTCTACCAAGATATGATTGATAGTTTACTTTATTTAACTGCAAGTAAGCCTGACATGATGTTTAGTGTCTGTATGTGTGCACGTTATCAAGCTTGTCCTAAAGAATCACACCTAATAGCTGTAAAACGAATATTAAGATATTTGGTTGGCACGATAGATATAGGTTTATGGTATCCAAAATTTATATATTTTGAAATGATAAGTTATTCTAATGCAGACTTTGCTGGTTGCACAATTGACTGTAAAAGAACTAGTGGCACATGTCATTTCTTAGGAAAATTACTTGTCTCTTGGTTTTCAAAGAAACAAAATTATGTTGCCTTATCTACCGCTAAAGCCGAATATGTGGCTGCGGGTAGTTGTTGTGCACAAATTTTATATATGAAACAATAACTAAATGATTTTAAATTAACATATGATGTTGTACCAATCAAATGTGATAACACAAGTGCGATAAACATATCTAAAAATCCAAATTTGCATTCACGAACAAAACATATTGAAATACGTCATCATTTTCTTCGTGATCATGTTCAAAAATGTGATATATTTTTAGAATTTGTAAGCACTAGTGAACAATGGGCAGATATCTTTGCTAAACCCCTTAGTGAGGATCGATTCATTATAATTAGACGAGAATTGGGTCTTAT
Source organism: Heliamphora exappendiculata (assembly GCA_034768845.1). NCBI lineage: Eukaryota > Viridiplantae > Streptophyta > Magnoliopsida > Ericales > Sarraceniaceae > Heliamphora > Heliamphora exappendiculata. The sequence goes on from JAOTRH010116662.1 coordinate 9,450, forward strand.
GCATGTTCGTGAGGTTGTATAATTTTATTTCAAGAAGTATTTTTATGGACGATTAATTTTATTCAATCTCAAACTTCGCTGGAAATTATCTGTCAAAACATTAAGTTCAGTCGACTGAGGCCCATTTCCCAATTGACCGAACCAGTTTTTCTGAGTTCAGTCGACCGAACCCAGCAGTTCTGTCGACCGAACCTTCGGAGATTTTGAAAAACTAAAACGCCGAACTGCATTAAACCCTTGTTATTCTCATTTTTTATCTCTTGGTTTCTCTCTCATAGGGCACATATACTCTAATTTTTATCTTCCAAAAGTTTCATTTCAACCCCATTTCTCACATCATCCTTCCACATCTCTAAATCCTACATTTCCATCTCTCCACACCCTTCAATGGAACCTAGGGTTAAAGGAGAAAAGGGCAAATCCATTGCTAGAGATGATTCAACCGACGACCATGACAGTTGGTTCTCCTCAACTAAAGTCGAGATTCTCTACAAACATCATCTACAATCTCTTGAACCGATTTTTGGTAAAAATTTAAATATGCGGTTTGTAGATTCTTACTTTCCAAATGTTGTAAGACGTATCTAGACTTGGTTGGGGACCCGTTGTTTTCTATCAATGTAAAGGCATTTATCCCCAAATCACTAGGCTATTTTATGCAAATCTTTCCCAAGACCTTTCACCAAACCCCAATGATCATTCCATCCGCTTTACTACTTATCTTTATGGAAAAACTTATAAATTCTCCGATAAAGATATAGACAATCTTTTTGGAATGGGTCGAGGAGACTTCATGTGTCCACAAATTTCTTCACAATCTTGGATCATGGCTCATGAATTCACCCACGAATTATTTTTACCTTTAATAATGACCGAACCACCTATGAATTTTGGTATGCTTCCATCTTACTCCCAACTCACACTTGAGGCCAAAATCTTTCATCTCATCATTACATATACCGTTGTGCCTCGTAGTGGTTCCCGCACCAATATTTCATATCTTGACTGTTTTCTTTTATGGTGCATCTATAAGGAAATACATCTTGATCTTCCATCTCTCATATGCCAATGGATGCTTCCTAAAGAAAGTTCAAAACGCCATATTCTTCCATATGGTGGTTTACTCACTCAACTGTTTGAGTCCTTTGGCTTTTCCCATTCTCCTTCAAATTTTCTTCCACCTAAAAACTCTGATTTTCTAACCGCTATAACCTTAAAACAAATGGGTTATAAACTTCAAAAAGGTTAATGGGTACCCAAAATCCAAAGGCAAGCACCTCAAGTAGTTCAAGACAGTGATGAGGAAGCCGAGGCTGCTGCCTACGATGCTAATGCTCCACTTACTTCTCCTCCAGCGCCTCCACATGTTCCAACCACCACTACTGATGATGCTCTTGTCACACGCTCCTTTTTAAAGAAACTTGTGAGACCCTGACTCGTTTTCTTTTTTGGCGACTTTCAACGCATGTTTACCGTTCTTGTTGTGGCATGTTTATATGTGTTTTCATACATGTTCGGGTTTAGATATGTATGTGGAGTTGGTTCCCGGGGCCGTTAGGTGTTGTGGAGCGAGTTTCAACAAAAAAAAAAAGAAAAAATATTTTCGTGGCCTATAAATATCTAGCTTTAGATATTTTGGAAAATATATTTTTGAATACTTGATGGCTAAGTTTTCTTTTTCCAAACCAAAAGCTCTGCCTTCTCTCTAGATTATCGGGGGCCCGGGGCTCAATTTTCGACGATCCAACGGTGGATCCTTAGTCTTCTTGTGGCAGGCTACGCGTTCATCCGGACGAAATTTTATTCCAGCGAAGATTGTTTTTGCACGTGGTTCGAGACGTTGAGTTTTTAACTCAACGAGATAGGATCCTAGACTCTCATGTTTTATAAGGGTGCTACGTGAAATCTTGTGTGTTTTTACCGTACGAAAATGCATAAAAAGTTAGTTTATGTTTTGATAAATCGGTTTATAAGTTGGTTTTTTTGGTTTAAAATCATTTTGGGTGTTTTTGGTTGGATGGAATCGGGTTTCGAGTGTTTTTCTCGAGGTTTTGTGGAAGTTTTGGGCTTGTGTATGTCCATGGGTTGTCAAAGGGGTGTTTGGATGGTTTAATTTGAGGCTGAGAAGCTTTTTTGTAGCTTGGGTTTATTTTCCACCATCGCCTGTAGCTTATTCTGAAATTTGGAAAATTTGGGTTTTTGTGTCAACACAAATTTTGTTTGTGTCGACACATTTCTCCTTCTGTGGTGTTGAGCACGCTGTGGTTGAACTCTCGGTTGTTTTGTGTCGACATTATTTTCTGTTTGTGTCGACACCTTTTGATGTTGGTGTCGACACATTTTCTGTTGGTGTCGACATATTTTTCCTTCTGTTGGAGTTGTACATTCTATTGCTGTTTGTGTCGACACCTCCGCTATTTGTGCTGACACCTTTTCTGTTTGTGTCGACACCTTCGCTGGTTGTAGAATCCTTTTCTTTTGGTTATATCTCTTTCATCCATACTTGGAATTGGGTCGTTTTTGTGTTCAAATTGAAGCCCCAGAAGTTTTCTTTTCAATGACACCTCTCTCACTTTAAAATTATTTTTGTAGAAAAAGTTATGATCAAAAGAGTGAAGGTATGTCAAGATTTCTAAACTGTTTTCAACAGTTTTGGCCGGATGTTTGGAAAAGCCTATTTTTCATCCTTGGGGGAAACTTGTTATCAAATTTCTTGTTCCTTAGGAGTTTGTTGTGTTGTTTGGTGGTTGGGTCCTTGGTTTTCAATTGGTTTCCAATGGTATTCAGTTGATTGATCATGGGATTAGTCGACTGAAATACTGTTGGATTTTTTTTGGGGTTCGGTTGGTTGTGTGGTGGCTTCGAGAGTTGTGTCGTGGCTTCATATATTTATTTAGGTGCCATTCTCAAGAGTGACGTGCATGGCTAGATGTGGGTTGTTGGGGCACGGTTGTGTGCGTCATGGTTAGGTATGGAACGTGTTTATGCTCATAGCACCTTTGGAGGAAAGGTGGGGTGTTGCGACCTCATAGTTTTAGGGGTTTAGCATTGGCCTTCGGGTTAGGCTTAGTTTTGTGAGTTGTTGGTTGTCCATGTGAGTGGATGTCGGGTTGTTTGACGGGTGGCGTCATAATGTGAAGTTATATATCGCTATGTGCATTTATAACTGTTTATTTATGCTTGGATTATGTAAGTAGATTACATGATTTGATATCGTTATGTGTAACGTGATTTATGCTTTAAATATCAGAGTTTTATAGGCATGTATGTAGGCTCTAAGGAGCGGATGCATGTGGTGCATGTTGTGTGAGTCGCGTGTGTAGCATGTGATGTGGTTTCTGAAACATAGTGATAGTATGTGATTTTATGCATTTAAATCCTGATTAGGTTATGCATAGGTGTATGGAATGGTATAGATGAACAGGTGATTCGGTGAGTGTTAACTCTGGTTAACGACGCGTTAATTGGGTGGCAGTCTGTCGGTGAAACTATGAGAAGACGCATTGATTGGATGGCGGTCCGTCTGTGAAAGTCTGAGAAGACGTAATAATTGGGTAGCGGTCCGTCGGTGAAAGTCTGAGAAGATGAATGGATTGCATGAGTTGCATTGTGGGATGGATAAAACTAATTTTAAATTGTTTTAAGACTCATGTGAATCACGATCTAAAACCATCTTCAAACTGTTTTAAGGCTCCTATGAGTGAGTCCAAAGATGGTTACTATCATCGCTTTCCCGTTGCATGTGAAAATTATTTTAAAGGCTTGAAAGAGGGTCTAAAAACTGCACCTCGTTTTTTCTAGCATGTTTAGCTTATGTTGCATGCATAGTCTAGTTTTTGCTGGGCTTTGGTTCATGGATGGGATTTTAATTTTCTTCAAGTACTGGTCACGTAGGTTGATATGAGGTGCTGGGATGGTGGAAGAGCTGTAGTCTTTTTTTTGTTATTTATGTTACATGTATGTTGTAACATGTTTTTTTTTGTGTGCTGGAACCATGTAATATATGCCATTTGGCAATTATATACGATGCATGTATGGTTTTATTTGAGAGTGTATTCTCGGGTTGGTTGTTTATGGGTGTTTCACGTGACTCAGAGTTCGGGGCGTGACAAAATTGGTCAACTCTTTTTCCAAGCATGTTGTTAAAAAGCTTGACACGATCAGCTCTCGCCTTACCCGCCTTGAGGATGCTTTAGGAATTCCTCCTTATGATGCTTCCTCACCCGCAGATGTTGGTACTGGTGACAGTGATGACAATGAGGATACATCTAGCTCCGCCTCTTTTTGATAATGCCAAAAGGGGGAGAAACAAGTGCATAGTGCAAAACTAAGGAAAGCTCCAAGGCTCGCTCCAAGGCTCCATTTTATTTTCACTTTTTGGAAAGCATTAGAGTGTTTTTATTGGATCATCTACTAATGCTACTCTTATCTTGTTTATGGTTTTTACTACACTTTATCATGTTTATTATGCTTGGATGGTTATGTTTTATTATACTTGGATGATTATGTTTATTGTGCTTATATATTACTCTTCTCATGGTTATTTGATTGACCTTAAATTGAAAATCTATATTGATTATAAGGCTTACTATTTGAATGAAATGAACTTCAAATCTTCACACCTTATGCATATAGTAAGGGGGAGTTTCTCAACTCTCAAAGATTATTACTCATGCTTATTGGGAGCTTTACTTAAGCTTTTCTATATTATTTTGCTTATGTTTGTCATCATCAAAAAGTGAGAGATTGTTGGCCTAACAAGACTTCAATAACTGAATTTTGATGATAACAAACTTATATATCTAATTGTGCAAATTGAGTTTGGTTACAGAAAATATACACTTAGCACAATTTAAGATATGCAATGGAAGCCATGACGCATTATTCTAAATCAAGATTATTTGGCCACAAGTTTTTGTGGGACAAATGCAAAAAGGATTGAGACATTGAAGACTTGAAGAACATGTTGTAAATTTCTTGTTAGGATCATTGTACATTCTCATTATCTCTTGATTATTACTTTGAAGCTCATAGGAATCGTAAAAATGATAAAAACATTTTTCCAAAACAAATAATGATCAAAATCTTTTTGAAAAATGAAAATTTAGATTTTTAATGAACCAGTCGACTGAGGCATTATAACCAGTCGACTGAATGGGCTACCAAAAATACACTTTCAGATCCACAACAGTTCAGTCGATCGAACCTTGGAGTTCAGTCGACCGAAGTATAGTTCAGTCGACCGAGCAGGCTTAATTTCGAATTTTTTTAAAAAATGGCTAGTTTGACGTTTCCATACATAGCCCAACGGCAAGTTCTGAAATGGAGCCTATAAATAGAGCCCTTGAGCTCTGTTTTCAATCACTCAAATCCTCTCAATCATTCTCTCACATACAATCTCTTTGTGCTTCAAATTCTTTAACTTTTCATACACATTTTTTAGAGAAAAATTATTTAGAATTCTCATTGAGCTTCATTGTGTTATTTCTTGAGAAGTGAGTTTAGAGTTTTCATTGTTGTACCTATTTGCTCATTCAAGGAGCGTTCTTTGTACACTCTTATCATTCTTG
>JAOTRH010116673.1:0-15019 GCA_034768845.1 Heliamphora exappendiculata
TAATCTGGTGTGTAGAGTACGGTTTACACACAGAAGATCAGATTTTAGGTTCTTGCAGAATATAAGTTTTATGTTCATAGTTTAGATGGAAATGGATATACTATTGGTACAACTGTGGCACAGAGTTATAGTAGGCATATCTTGGTTACGGGGAACAGTTAATAGCGTCATCTATTGTTCCGACTCTCAGTGCCAGTACACTTTGTGTGTATTGAACGGAACATTTGGAGTAATTAATTTTGTACTGACTATATAAATTAATTCACATCCTAAGATTTTTATAAATAATGTTTATCCTCTTATTCCTAAAATAATTATTAATTTGCATATATTAAATATTCGTTGTTTTGATTCATTATAGGGTGCGACTTATATGTGTTTATATTCCCGGTGAGTTGGATAGCGGTATTATTTATATGAAAAATATTAATTATTGACGGAATCTACGTCCTGAAAAATCGAGATTGACGATACCCCCTTAAGAATGTTTATAAGTTTTGACCGAGCCAAACCTTACAAGTGGATTTAATTATTCGGCGGTCAAATAAATTAAGCGGAAGGACTTAAGAAATATCAAGATGCTGATTAAATTAAATTGTTAGTAATTAAATTTAATAATGGGGTATCGAAAATCTTAACGTGGGGAGAAATGGTAAATATTTAATAACAGGAGCTTAATACAAGAAGATCTTAAAATTATGGGTCAGAGTGCAATTACAGTTTTTTAGTGATGTGAACTGTAATTCAGTATTTTATGAAAATTGCAAAAATCGCTGCTGATTTTTCATAATTATAGATACCGCTATGCGTCTTTTTTAATTGCAGAAACCGTTGGTAGGCGTTTGTATTCAACTGGAAGTCTTACTCATAATTATTCCCTAAGTTCCTGCTGTAACCCTATATATAAGCAGGTAGACTGAACCAGTTTGAGATTGATAAATTCTATCTCATACATCATATATCATATTTTTTGTCGGTACGAGTTCTCGATAGATCGTAACCCACACTACGTTCGAGGACCGTGTAAAAGAATACAGTAGAAGATCTGATTGAAGTTTCAACTCAGAATCAAGTCATAGTTGAAAATTAGATCGACAAAATGTATTCTTCTAAATTAACTTTGGTTGTACGAGTTTTATTTTGATCGTTCGACATCAAAAAAATTTATCTGAAGTCCGTTTCGGTATTTGCCCGTCTAGTTAATTTTTTTCGAAAATTGTTTGCAAAAATAATGATCTTGATAGTATTACCTTTAACAACTTGGTATTAGAGCCATTTTATTTTTTGTTTACGATTTATCTGGGTCGGGTAGATTTAAAACTGTGCTAACTTTGTTTTGCAGGTGTTCTAAATTTCAATTTTATGATCATCATTTATTTTGATATTTGATTAAATACGTAGTTGATGATTTAATTTAATTTTTTAATCACTAGAGTTGACCGTGATAGATTAATTAATTTTTAGATTAAATGTGAGCCTACGGAACATAAATTTCGATGTAAAAATATTTATGTTTTTTAAGTTTTTTTTCTTAGTTTATTAAAAAATAAAAAAGGAAGGGTGGAAGCTGCCGCAGCAGCCAAGTGCCGCAGCACCATCCAGCGGCAAATGCCAAACGCCGTAGTGGTTTTCGGCTCAAGTCCCAACCACTTCCAAGCAGGTTTCCAGCATCCTCCAATCAAGATCCAAAGCAGCGGTTTTATAGGCATTGTTCTGGTTTTTGCAAGTAAATAGAAACAGGCACTGTTTTCCAAATAGCGCTGCGGCTCAAAACAGTGCAGCGTTGTTCCAATTTCCGAAACTCAAGCAAAACAGTGCTGCGCCAAACTGAAGAAAACAGGAACAGGCACTAATTTTAATCACTGTTTCAGCAAATTCCAAACGGAGCAGCAACACAAACAGCCGACGGTTTATCAAAACAGTCCAACACTGTTTCAACACTGTTTGGAGCAAACTCCAATCCACTAGGCGCCGATTTCCAAAACACTCTGTGGCGCAAATTCCGACAACTTTGAAGCAACGGTTTCCAAGCACTTTGGTGCAATGTATTCGGTGGTGATATGCAGCAGGATTTCTATTGATTTGGGATCAGTGCTTCAGTTTAAACATAGCAAGGATTTCATGTTTTTCCAAGCAATCGAGAATCCTAATACAACTTGAACACAATAGGTTTATTCTAAAAAGAATTCTTGCAGCTTATCATTTTAAAGCAGGAGATTGAAACTCTTTAGAGTTTCGATTCGATCATAAAATTAAAATATTTTTTTATTTATTTTGTATTTAATTTATTTTTACATATTTTAAATTACGTAGATGGTAAATATTGATTTTATTTATTCTGTTAATTTAATTAATTCAAAATTTTAATTTTAATTAAAATATTTTGTAATAAAAAATAAAATTAAGTTTTTTTTAATTAATTTTAATTAAATGAAAAAACTTTAGATATTTTATTTTTTTTACAAAATATCACGTTTAAGATGATTTTTTTAAAATCAGATATTTGGATAATTGTTAGTGTAGATCACTTCTCCAATTGAAGAATTCATTGCGAAACAATTAATTTTGAATTAGGTGATGGTTAACACTTAGTTGTATATAATAGTATACTCTCCAACTGAGTCATTACTATTATATACTGGATTGAACTATGTCAGCTATTTAATTTTTACTTGGCATGGTAATTTGCCTAGATAGTAAAATCAAAAGGAACTGGTCTGTCTGGTCTTATGATGGATAGTAAACGTCCACCCAACGTGGTATGTTATCCACAGGTTATCAGGCTGCTGGCAAATTAATTTTAAAATAGTAGCGGGAACCAAATTAAAATGAATTCAAAGTTTTTCTCATCATAATTAACGGTATTTTAGTTATGTAATTCTCAGGATTAAAATGAATTCCAACCCACTCGCTTCAATACTAAAAGAAAATAAACTTACGGGACCAAATTTTGTTGACTGAAAATATAACTTGAATATAGTTTTAACTACAAATGGTATTCCTTCAATACTAAGAAATGTGTTTGTTTCTGAAAAAAAGTTCTTCCTCTAAGCCAAAAGACGTGAAGAAGAAAAAGATTCGAAAACAGGGAGACACGATTTCTAGGGAAGTTAGTGGGCCACGGATTTGTGTGAAAAAGCCGAAAGGCAGACGTTTTCACTGCAACCAGACCCGGCATTGGAAAGAGTTATGTCAAGTATTTCTCAAAAAGCAGAACAAACAGGGTAATTTTTGTTTGTGGAAATATGTTTAGCGGTGTTATCTACCGGTACCTGGTGTGTAGATACGGGAGCCATCAATTATGTCTGTAATTTATTGCAGCGGTTTCAGAAAACTCGACAACTTAGTGATGGAGAGATTTACCTGCATATGGGCAATAATACAAAAGTAACAGCAGTTGTAGTAGGAGATCTCACTCTCAGTTTTGGTAGATGTTGAGTTTTAATATTGAGCGATTATCTTTATGTACCTACCATTAGAAGGAACTTAGTTTTCATTTCTGGATTGACTAAAGTTGTATATTTGATTTATTTTAATAACTCTGTGGTTATTAAAGATAATAAATGGGTTATCTGTTTTGGTACATTGGTGGATGATCTTTATATTATTACTATAATCTCTCCTACACTGTAACTAACTGAAATAAATAATACATCTATATTACCATATAAGAGAAAGTTTCTTACTTTAATGAATCAAATATTTTTTTGGCACTTACGCTCAGGTCATATTATCCTAAAAAGGATAAACAGACTAGTAGCAGATGAACCTTTGAATTCATTGGAAGTGGAGTCACTTCTAGTATGCGAATCTTGCTTAGAGGGTAAGATCACCAAGAGGCCCTTTTTGGCCAAAGGTTATAGAGCTAAAGAAGCATTAGAGCTGGTTCATTATGATGTACGTGGTCTTATGACAATCTGGGCTAGAGGTGGCTTTGACTACTTCATCATTTTTATTGATGACTACTCAAGGTATGGATACATTTACCTGATGCACCTGAGTTTGAATGCTTTGAGAAATTTAAAGAATTTAAGGCGGAGGCAAAAAAGCGTCTAAATAAAAGTATCAAATAATTCTGATCCGACCGTGGTGGAGAATACCTATTTGAAGAGTTTAAGGACTACTTGTCATCATAGGGGATTACATCCTAGTTTACTGCACCTGGAACTCCATAGCAAAAATAGGACTCTTATGGAGATGATAAGGTCAATGATGAGTTATTCGGATTTACCAGATTCATTTTGGGGTCTCGCTTTAAAGACAACAGTTTATATTCTGAACTTAGTACCTTCTAAGTTAGTACCTTATACTCTTATAGAATTGTGGACTAGGCATAAGCTTAGTCTGAAACACATTTGGATTGGGGGTATCCCACACATGTGCTGAAAGGAAACGCGGATAATTTAGAACTGAGAACAGAAGTCTGTTTCTTTATGAGGTATTTATAGGAAACGAAAGGTGATTTATTTTATAATCCTAAGGATAAGAAGGTCATTGTTAGCACCAATGCTCGATTATTGGAAGAAAATTATATTACGGATCACAGGCCCAAAAGTAAAATTATTCTGGAAGAATTGAGAGAAAATACCAGTAGAACGAAAGAGGAACCACAAGTCACTGATATTCTATTATCTCGTCGTAGTGGGAGGATTTTTGGGACATGTACAAATCAAGAACAGGGTACTGATGCACATGGTTTAGATTCTACACTGCTTGTTACTGCTAGTACACAAACACAGGTAGTGCCTCGTCGTAGTGGAAGGATTGTTCATTGACCTGATCGGTATATGTTCTTGGGAGATTCGTATGACAAGATCCTGGCAGAACTAGACATCGAGCCATGTAACTATAATGAAGCACTAAAAGACAAAGATGCAGATCTTTGGTAAAGGACTATAAATACAAAATATATAATCTATATATTCCAATCAAGTCGGGAAACTTTTGAACCACCTGAAAGGATAAAACCCATTGGATGCAAATAGATCTATTAAAAGAAGAGAGGAGCAGACGGGAAGGTTAAAACTTTAAAGCAAGGTTTGTTGCTAAAGGATTCACTCAAAAGGTTTTAACCTTCCCGTCTGCTCCTCTCTTCTTTTTGTAGATCTATTTGCATCCAATGGGTTTTATCCATAGGTTTGTATAAGTTTAAGAAATTCATTTATAGACTTAAGCAGTCATCGAGATCTTGGAACACTAGGTGTGATCAAGCTATAAAGTCCTATGATTTTGATCAAAGTCCGGATGAATCCTGTGTGTACAAGAAGCATAACGAAAGTGTGGTGATCTTCCTAGTACTTTATGGAGATGATATCTTATTTATTAGAAACGATGTGGGGGCATTATCTACAGTTAAAGTATGGTTATCTGGGCAGTTCGATATGAAGGACTTGGAATAAGCCAGTCACATCCTTGGGATCAAACTTATGCGAGATCAAAAACAAAGGATGTTGAGCTTTCCACAAGCAAAGTATATCGATGATATCTTTACTCATTTTAGCATGCAGGATTCTAAGAAAGAATTTCTCTATTTCAGGCATGGAATCACTCTATCCAAGGATCAGTGTCCTAAGACACCTGATGAGATAGATAAGATAAGGTGGTTCCTTATGCTTCGGCAGTAGAAAGTCTCATGTATGTTATGCTTTGCACTAGACCCGACATCTGTTTTTCTGTTGGCATGGATAGCATATATCAGTATAACCCAAGGTAGGAGCCTTGGACTGCGGTAAAGAATATAATCAAGTACCTAAAAGGACTAAAGATTATATGTTGGTTTACCAGGCAGACAGTCTAGTACATTTGGGATACACAAACTCGTATTTTCAGTCTGACAGGAATTTTCATAAGTCTACCTCAGGATATGTGTATACCTTAGGAGGTGGAGCTATAAGTTGGAGGATTATCAAGCAGTCCTGTATTGCTGATTCTACCATGGAGGCCGAGTATGTGGCAGCTTCTAAAGCAGCCAAGGTGGCCGTTTGGCTCAGGAACTTCCTGTTAGATCTTGATGTAGTACCTTCAGTTTAGTCGGCTATTACACTTTACTGTAACAATTGCGGAGCTGTTGCAAACTCGAAGGAACCAAGGTTCCATAAGAAAGGCAAGCACATTGAGCGTAAGTATCACCTGATACAAAAAATTGTATAGAGAGATGATGTTGTTGTGACTGAGATTGCATCAGGAGACAACCTTGCAAATCCTTTTATAAAGTGCTTACCGGTTAAGACTTTTGATAGTCATGTAGAGGGCATTGGAGTCAGATGTTTGGCAGTATGATTTTGAGTATAAGTAGGAGATTGTTATGGTTGATATACTGAAAATCATATTTTTAGTATTTAATTTTATTTTAATAAAATTAATTTTTTATTTTATGAGAATCTTTATGAGCAATGTATGCATATCATTTCTTTGTTATACATGGATGTCTAATATTCTGTATAGTATTTAATCTGGTGTGTAGAGTACGGCTTGCACACAGAAGATCAAATTTTAGGTTCTTGCAGAATATAAGTTTTATATTCACAGTTTAGATGGAAACAGATATACCATCTATACGACTGTGGCACAGAGTTTTAGTAGGTCTGTCTTGATTACGGGGAATAGATAATAGCGTCGTCTATTGTTTCGACTCTTATGCTAGTATATTTTGTGTGTATTGAACGGGACATCTGGGATAATTAATTTTGTACTGACTATATAAATTAATTCGCACCCCAAGTTTATTATAAATAGTGCTTATCCTCGTAATTCGGAAATAATTATTAATTTGCGTATATTTAATATTCATTATTTTGATTCATTAGAGGATGCGATCTTATATGGGTCTATATTCTTGGTGAGTTAGATAGTGGAATGATTTATATGGTAAATATTAATTATTAACGAAATCTACGTCTCGAAAAATCGGGATTAACGATACTCCCTTAAGAATGCATATAAGTTTTGACCGGGCCAAATCCTGCAGGTGGATTTAATTATTCGGCGGTCAAATAAGTTAAGCGGAAGGGTGTTTGAGGCAAAACTGCCAAGATCTTTATTTTTTTAAAAACGATTATCGATAAAAAATTAACTGGACGGGCAAACGCCGAAACATGCTCTAAATAAAAATTTTGACGTCGAACGATAAAAAATAAACCCGTGCAACCAAAGTTAATTTAGATAAATACCTCTTGTCAATCTAATCTTCAACTACGACTTGATTCCGAGTTGAAACTTCAGTCAGATCTTCTACTGTATTCTCTTACGCGATCCTCAAACGTAGTGTGGGCTACGATCCTCCAAAAACTCGTACCGGTAGAACCCCGATATATTTAAGTTTTTGAAAGACAAAAATAATATCTGAATGATAAGGATATATAAACTATCAATCTCAAACTGGTTCAGCCTACCCGCATATATATAGGGCTACAGCAGGTACCTGGTAAGTAATTATAAGTAATACTTCCAGTGGAACACAAACACCTACCAGCGATTTCTGTAATTAAAGAAAAACGCATAACAATATCTGCAATTATGAAAAACCAGAAACAATTTTTGCAATTTCTATAAAATACTGAATTATAGTTCACACCACTAAAGAACTATAATTGTACTATGACCCATAATCTCAAGACCTTCTTGCATTGAATTCCTGTTATTAAATATTAACATTTCTCCCCACGTTAAGATTTTCGATACTCGTCAATTAAATTTAATTACTGATAATTTAATTTAATCAGCATCTTGATATTCCTTAAACCCTTCCGCTTAAATTATTTGACAGCCGGATAATTAAATCCAGCTACAGGGTTTGACCCGGTCAAAACTTATATGCATCCTTAAGTATCATCAATCCCGATCATTCGGCACGTGGATTCCATCGATAATTAATATTTTTCATATAAATAATACCGCTATCCAACTCACCGAGAATATAGATTCATATAAGATCGCACTCTCTAATAAATCAAACAACGAATATTAAATATATGCAAATCAATAATTATTTTAGGATTAAGAGGATAAGCACTATTCATAATAATCTTGTAGTGTGAATTAATTTATATAATTAGTAGTCAGTACAAAATTAATTATCCTAAATGTCCCGTTCAACACACACAAAGTGTACTGACACAGAGAACCGAAACAATAGACGACGCTATTATCTGTTTCCTGTAACCAAGACAGACCTACTAAAACTCTGTGCCACAGTCGTATCAATGGTATGTCCATTTCCATCTAAACTGTGAACATAAAACTTATATTTTGTAAGAATTTAAAATCTAATCTTCTGTGTGCAAGTCGTACTCTACACACCAGATTAAATGCTATACAGAATATTAGACACCCATGCATATCAAAGAAATGATACACATATATTGCTTATAAAAATTCACATAAAATAAAATACTAAAATTAAATACTAAAAACATGATTTTCAGTATATCAACCCTAATAATCTCCCACTTATACTCAAAACCATATTGTCATATATCTGACTCCCATGCCCTCTACATGACTACCAAAAGTCTTAGCCGGTAAGCTCTTTGTAAAGGATCTGTAAGGTTGTCTCCTGATGTAAGCTCTATATCTGACTGAAAATCTAAATCTGTGTACCCCAAAGGTACTAGACTGTCTGTCTGGTAAATCAACATATAATTCTTAATCCTTGTTAGGTACTTGATTATTTTTTATCGCAACCCAATACTCCTACCCTGGATTAGACTAATATCTGCTAACCATGCTAACAGCAAAGTAGATTCGGGTCTAGTGTAAAATATAGCATACATGAGGCTTCCTACTGCCGAAACATAAGGAACCGCCTTCAATTTTTCTATCTCATCAAGTGTCTTAAATCACTGATCCTAGGATAGAGTAATTCCATGCCTGAAAGGGAGAAACTATTTCTTGGAATCCTGCATGCTAAAACGAGTAAGGATATCATCGATAAACTTTGCTTGTGATAAGAACATCCTTTATTTCTGATCTCGCACAAGCATGATCCCAAGGGTGTGACTGGCTTCTCGCAAGTCCTTCATATCGAACTGCCCAGATGACCATACTTTAACCGTAGATAATGCCCCCACATCGTTTCTGATGAGCAAGATATCGTCTGCATAAAGTACTAGAAAGATCACCATGCTTTCGTCATGCTTCTTATACACACAGGACTCATCCAGACTTTGATCAAAACTATAAGATTTTATAGCTTGATCAAACCGAGTGTTTCAAGACCTCGATGCCTGCTTAAGTTCATAAATGGATCTCTTAAGCTTGCACAATCATGTGCTCCTGGCCCTTTGTAATGAATTCGTCTAGTTGTATCGTGTAGATACACTCGTTAAAACTTCTGTTAAGGAAAGCTGTCTTGACATCCATTTGTTAGATTTCGTAATCAAAATGTGCGGCAATGGATAAGAGAATTCGGATAGACTTACGCATAGCTACCAGCAAAAAAGTTTTCTCATAATCAATCACTTCTTTCTGAGTGAACCCTTTAGCAACAAGCCTAGCTTTGAAAGTTTTAACCTTCCCGTCTACTCATCTCTTCTTCTTGTAGATCCACTTGCATCCAATAGATTTTAACCCTTCTGGTGGTTCTACAAGTTTCTAGACTTGATTGGCATACATAGATTTCATCTCTGAATTCATAGCCCTTTGCCAAATATCTGCATCTTTGTCTTGTTGTACTTCATTGTAGTTACTGGGCTCGGTATCCAGTTTTGTCGGGATCCTGTCAAAAGACTCTCCCGAGAACATATACTGGTCAGGTTGATGAACAGCCTTCCCACTACGACGAGGCACTACATGTGTCTGTGTACTAGCAGTAACAGGCTGTGCATAATCTGAACCCTGTGCATCAGCACCCTGTTCTTGATTTGTACATGTCTCGATAATCCTCCCACTATGATGAGGTAATAGAATATCATTGACTTATGGTTCCTCTTCCGATCTACTGGCATTTTCTCTCAGTTCTTCCAGAATAATTTTGCTATTGGGCATGTGATCCATAATGTAATCCTCTACCAAGAATCAGGTATTGGTGCTAACAATGACCTTCTGTTCCTTAAGATTGTAAAATAGACCACCCTTCGTTCCCTTGAGATACCCTACATAGAAATAGACTTTGTCCTCGGTTCCAACTTACCCGTGTTTTCTTTCAGCACATGTGCTGGACACCCCCAAATCTGAATGTGTTTCAAACTAGGCTTACGCCCGGTCCACAATTTTGTGGAAGTAGAAGGTACTGACTTAGAAGGTACCAAGTTCAAAATGTAAGCTGTTGTTTCTAAAGTGAGTCCCCAAAATGAATGTGGTAATCCTGAATAACTCATCATAGACCTTACCATTTCCATAAGAGTCATATTCCTTCTTTCTGCTACACTATTCTTCTGTGGAGTGCCATGTGCAGTCAATTGGGATGTAATTCCCTTTGATGACAAGTAGTCCTTAAACTCTTCATCGAGGTATTCTCCACCACGGTCAGATCGTAGTGATTTGATACTTTTACCCAGACGCTTCTCCACCTTCTCCTTGAATTTTTTAAATTTCTCAAAGCATTCAGACTTACGGTGTATAAGGTAAATGTATCCATATCTTGAGTTGTCATCAATGAAACTGACGAAGTACTCAAAGCCACCTCTAGCCCGAATTGTTATAGGACCACACACATTAGAATGAACTAGCTCCAATGGTTCTTTAGCTCTATAGTCTTTGGCCAAAAATAGCCTCTTGGTCATCTTACCTTCTAAGCAAGATTCACAGACTGAAAGTTCCTCTACTTTCAATGAACTTAAAGGTCCATCTGCTACTAGTTTGTTTATCCTTTTTAGATTAATATGACCCAAACGTAAGTGTCAAAGAAACGTTTGGTTCATTAAAGAAGGAAACTTTCTCTTATATGGTAAATTAGATGCGTTATTCATTTTAGTTAGTTGCAATGTATGAGATATTAGAGTAATAATATGAAGATTATCCACCAATGTACCAGAATAGATAACCCATTTATTATCCTTAATAACTACAGAGTTATTAAAATAAATAAAATATCCGTCTTTAGCCAATCCAGAAATAAAAATTAAGTTCATTCTAATGGCATGTATATAAAATTAATCTCACAATATTAAAATTCGATCTCTACCAAAACTGAAAGTGACATCTCCTACTACAACTGCTGTTACCTTTGTATTATTACCCATATGCAGGTAAATCTCTCCATCACTAAGTTGTCGAATTTTCTAGAACCCCTGTAATGAATTATAGATATGATAAGTGGCTCCCGTATCTACACACCAGGTACTGGTAAATAACACCGCTAAATATATTTTCACAACTAGTGAACAGAAATTACCGTGTTTGTTCTGCCTTCTAAAAAATACTGGACATAGCTTTTTCTAATGCCGGGTTTGGTTGTAGTGAAAACATCTACCTTTTGGCTTTTTCACACCAGTCCGTAGCCTACTAACTACCTTGGAAAATGTGTCTCCCTATTTCTGTCCCTTTTTCTTCTTCATGCCTTTCGAACCCAAGGAAGAATTTTTTTCTAAAACAGACACATTTCCTAGTATTGAAAGAATACCATTTGTAGTTAAAACTATATCCAAGTTATATTTTCAGTCAACATAATTTTGTCCCGTTAGTTTGTTTTCTTTGAGTATTAAAACTAGTGGGTTGAAATCTATTTTAATCTTGAGAATCACATAATTAGAAAACTATTAATTATGATGAGAAAAATTTTGAATTTATTTTAATTTGGTTCCCTCTATCATTTTAAAATTAATTCGCCAGCAGCCTGGTAACCTGTGAATAGCATGCCACGTTGGGTGGACGTCTGCTATCTATCATAAGACTAGACAGGCCAATTTTTTTTAATTTTACTATCTAGGAAACTGACCATGCCAAGTTAAATTAAATAGCTGACATAGTTTTGGTCCAGTATATAATAGTAGTGACTCAGTTAGAGCGGATACTATTATATACAGCTAAGTGTTAACTATCACCTAATCCCAAATTAATCGCTTCACAATGAACCATTCAGTTGGAGAAGTGATCCACACTAACAATTATCCAGAATTATTTATAAAGAATATTTGTACTGACTATACCACAATTAATCCGTCTGTTGGGGAGGAAGGCCTTACTCCTGACACGCAAGGTTTAATTGCATCGCCTACAAACTGGTGATGGAGACCGCAGAATTTATCTGTGACTAAATTTTCTCTCCCACTTAGATTTTTAAAATATTTTTTAGGGTTATAAAAATCTGTTTAATTAAAATAAATTTATTAATTTTGAAAGTCACACGATTTGAAAAAATTAATCATCTTTCCGTGTACACGATTCCAAAGATTCTGGTTTATCAAACCATCTTTCGAAAGTCATACGATCTGAAAGAATTAAATATCTTTCCGTGTATAGGATTCTAAAGATTCTGGTTTATTAAACTATTTTTTCGTGTTTAAATATGTAATAAATAAAATTTAATAAATGTAAAAATTTTCCTCCAACTTTTCAGCAAAGGTAGTGATTAAAGACATTAATTTATTTTATTTTTCGTTCTACATTTTTTTAAAAATAATAATTTATTTTGATTAAAAATTTTTGTATTTAATTATTTCAAAATTCAGAATTAATTTTTACGTTTTTTCAAAATATCTAATTTAAAAAAAATATCTTAAACGTGATATTTTATAAAAAATAAAATATTTAAAGTTTTTTTATTTAATTAAAATTAATTAATTAAAAAATTTTAATTTTATTTCTCATTACAAAATATTTTAATTAAAACTGAATTTTTGAATTAATTAAATTAACAGGATAAATAAAATTAATATTTATAATCTACGCAGTTAATATAAAAAAAATTAAATACAAGATAAATATAAATATTTTAATTTTATGATCTGATTAAAATTTTAAAAAATTTTAATTTTTTACTCAAAAATATGCTTTCAATTTTTCCAGTTGCATTAGAATTTCTTTTCAAATAAGCTGTCTGCATCCAAGTAGCATAATGAGACTTTGATTTTATCTAACTCCACAAAAACCGTCGGTTGGTATTGGAAACCGCTGTGATTGCTTGGTTGTGGGAATCCAAAACAGTGTTTTGAAAAACACTGGCGCCGCATCACTTTTTATGGAATTGCGCATTCGCTTTTGGATTTTGCACGGAAACAGTGCTCAGGAAAACCAATTCGCCACTGTTTGCTTCAATGAAAACCAGCGCCTGTTTGGTGGATCAAAAAGCCACCGGTTGATCAAAAAAGCCAGTGTTGCTGCGCCACTTGGACTTTTGGGATTAAAGCTTCTTGCACCGTTGCTGCTTAGGATTTCTGAAATAGTAATCTTGGGAATCCGAAAACTATTGCTGCGGCTTCGAAACACAGCTTGGTTTGGGAATTGCAGCACTTTAGTGGGAAAAGCAAACGGTGCCACATCAGCTTGCTTGGGAATACCGGCGCATGTTGTGCACCTTTTTGGAAATCGATTCAGCAGCTTGGGAAAACAGCTTGTTTTTGTTTGAAGACTCAAACACAGCCGCCGGTTTGGGAATTGCCTTTGGCGTTTTTGGTGCTGTGGCACTAAGCTGAAACTGCTTGCTGCCGGCGGCTTCTTGGGAAAACAGCCTCTTTTTTCCATTTTTAATTATAATCTAAAAAAATAAATCTGGAGAAAAAAAAAATTCCCGGCTAAAACCATCGAAACCACTGCCGGTTGTCGCCGCCTTCCACTACCGGTTGCCGCCGTCTTTTCTTCCATACCTATTCTTATTTTTTTTCTTTCTAATAAACTAGAAAAAAACTTAAAGAACATGAAAAAAATATCAAGATTTTGCCGGTACGAGTTCTCGATAGACCGTAGTCCACACTTCGTTCGAGGATCGCGTAAGGAAATATAGTAGAAGATCTGACTGGAGTTTCAACTCGGAATCAAGTCGTAGTTGAAGATTAAATCGATAAAAGGTATTCTTCTAAATTAACTTTGATTGCACGAATTTTATTTTGATCGTTCGACATCAAAAAAATTTATTTGGAGCCCGTTTCGGAGTTTGCCCGTCCAGTTAATTTTTTACCAAAAATTATTTTCAAATATAATGATCTTGACAGTATTGCCTCCAACAGATACAATTAGACGAATTCATTACAAAGGACCAGGCGCACATGTTATGCAAGCTTAAGAGATCCATTTATGGATTTAAGTAGGTATCGAGGTCTTGGAACACTCGAATTGATCAAGCTATAAAATCTTGTGATTTTGATCAAAGTCCGAATAAGTCCTGTGTGTACAAGAAGCATGACGAAAGTATGGTGATCTTCCTAGTACTTTATGTAGACGATATCTTGCTCATCGAAAATGATGTTGGAGCATTATCTATGGTTAAAGTATGGTTATCTGGACAGTTCGATATGAAAAACTTGGGAGAAGCCAATCACACCTTTGGGATCAAGCTTGTACAAGATCGAAAACAAAGTATGTTAGGCTTATATAATCAAAGTATATCGATGATATCCTTACTCGTTTTAGCATACGGGATTCCAATAAAGGGTTTCTCCCTTTCAAGCATAGAATCACTCTATCTAAGAATCAGTGTCCTAAGACACCTGATGAGATAGAAAAGTTGAAGGTAGTTCCTTATGCTTCGGCAGTAGGAAGCTTCATGTATGCTATGCTTTTTACTAGACCCGACATCTGCTTTGTCATTGGCATGGATAACATATATCAGTCTAACCCAGGGCAAGAGCATTGGACCGCGGTAAATAATATAAAATCAAGTACCTGAAAAAGACTAAGAATTATATGTTAGTTTATCAGGAAGATAGTCTAGTACCTTTGTGATACACAGACTCAGATTTTCAGTCAAACATAAAGCTTACATCAGGAGACAACCTTGCAGATCCTTTACAAAGAGTTTACCAGCTAAGACTTTTGACAGTCATGTAGAGGACATGTAAGTCAGATGCATGGCAGCATGATTTTGAGTATAAGTAGGAGATTGTTAAGGTTGGTATACTGAAAATCATATTTTTAGTATTTAATT
>JAOTRH010116684.1:4792-15019 GCA_034768845.1 Heliamphora exappendiculata
TCCAACATTGGAGCAAGAGGCCCACGGCACCACCACGTGAATGCAGAACTTAGTTATGAACTTTTACTACATGTCATCCTATGGAAGTCGGGATGTGATCACTCATGTACACTTATTTATTATTATTTAGTTGACTATTTGGTTAGCGTATAATGTTATTATTTTTTTGTATGAATAGTGATTAGCGTTAGTTTCGATTCGTGCATATTATATATTAGTAGTTATATTTTTATTGTTGGGATCCAAGCAAAACTTGTGTTATGTTGTGTTGTGTGCTTTAATTGCAAGAGGAAATTGTGAACGGTTATACTATTGAATTATTCGAAAAATAAAAAAAATTCTGTTGAAAAATTTCAAAAAAATTTTGGGTAACAATTTTTATATTTGCATAACTTAATACAATACTATGTTATTATGATGTAAACTTTTTTCAAGTTTAGAAATCTCAAAGTGGACACGTGCACTTATTTCTCTTTTTTTTTCTCCATAAATGTTGATAAAGTTTATCTCATGTACAGTATTTGGCTATTAGATTTATATTTCCATTAGCTATATATGAAGAGCAAATAGATCAATGAACAGTACCGTCCTTTGTAATTTCATTTTTGCCCCTAATCGCACTATTGCAGCGCGCAGTCTCTCTCAATCTCAATCTCAATCTCAATCTCAATCTCAATCTCTCGCTCTCAGTGACGTCTCTATCACTCGATTCACTTCATTGGAACGCTTCATCTCCGATTTTATGGGTGAGGAGTCGGTGCTGCGCGCTGGAACGGCGTCGTTTGGCTTAAATGGGGCTGGGGTTGGAAAGCCAAAAACGACGTCATTTTTGGCTTTAGCTGAATCACTCTCGCGCGGCTGAGCGAGGGAAATGGTGATCACTGCTTTGGCGCCAAAACAGAGATTAGATTTGGGGTTTATCATTTTCAATCCAGAAGCTGCGCCAACACCGTCGAGCCACCGATCAACCACCGTATGTCCACCGCTTAACCACCGAACAACCACCGCCTGTCCACCGCTCAGCCAGCGTCGGCGCCTTTCACTGCGCCTATCCACCGTTCAACCACCGCCCAGCCACCGTCCACCGTTCGTCGTCGTCCACCGTCGAGCCACCGTCCACCGTTCCCTCCTTTGCTTTCTGTTTGTGCTTCTTTTACCCTTCTTTATGTTTGTTTTTTATTTTCTCTGTGCCTGCGTGAGAGAATGGCTGGCTGTGTTTGTAAGGATGTTTTTTTTTTTTTTTTTTGCTTTCTGTTTCCACCGCTCAGCCAGCTTTCTGTTTTTGCTTTCTGTTTATAATATCAATTCATCTCCACATGCTAAAGTCTTCGTAGGCTTTAGTGAAAGCATATAAATGAGAGAAAGCATATAACCAAGCAGATATACATCATGCAAGGAAAAGGGTTTCCTTTAGGCTTTTGTTTGGAACTTAGAATTTGTAAAGGAAAAGCAAATCGAAGTGTGGAGGAAAAATAATTTTCCTTCATATGTATTTTTAGAAATATTAGATAAAAAAGCTTTACAGATGGAAATGAAATCATGAAAAGAGAGGGAGAAATAACAGTTAAAAACTAGAAATTTCTCAAGAATTAATTTTGTGATATTTTTTTCCCTACTGTTTTCCATGGTAACAAAACAGGAAATAACAATTTTATTCACATCTTTATAATTCTTTGCTGTTCCTCATTTCTGTGGGTATATTATTTACCTTATTTAAGTGTTAGTTGTAGTTTATCTGCTTGGTTATATGCTTTCTCTCATATATACGAGCTTCATATAAGAACATAATTAAAATCAAATTTCTTAGTTGTCATAAGCAAACCCTGTAAGAGTTTCTACCCTCTTAAGGGTCGGTGTGGGATTCTACCGATCTCATAGCTGCCCTTAATTGAACAGTCCAAGAGTCTCTTCCCTTTTAAGAGAAAATAGAAGCGATCACTATCTTTATCAGATCCAATCTCACAAAAGTCAAGTAACAAAATAACAAAATAATTAACCAATAATTAACCAAATGCGCGTTTTCATTATTTTTTTTATCATATACCCTTTTAAGTCAGAATTCCAGGGAAGCAATTGATGTTCCAAACATGACAGAACTGGAATTAGCAGAAACACTAATACTATAGTGATCTAAGCTTTGCTGCAACTTGTTCAGCTTTATAAAAAAGCTGGAAACACTTCTCTTGCTTATTTCAGTTTTGTTGAGAATTTGTTATTTGCTGAGATTATGAGAGCTTAATTTAGAATATGTTCCTATTTTTTTTTGAGAATTTTCTATTTGCTGAGAGCTTGATTTATGCTTATTTATTTTCAGATTTTAATATGGAAGATAGTGAATTTGAGGGGTGTGAACCATGTGCTGGTATGAAATTTGAATCAGAAGAAGCCGCATATTTGTTTTATAATCAATATGGAAAGGAGATGGGTTTTAGCATTAGAAGAGATTATTTTTCGAAAAGTAAGAAGATGGTGTTATGATAAATAGGAAGTTTGTTTGTTCTAAGCAGGGAGAAAAAGATAAGCGATCTGAACTTGTAAAACAACCTCGACTAGAGACGAGAACTAAGTACAATGCGTTTATACACGTCTCATTTGAAAGGGCATTGTCGAAATGGGTTGTGACCAAATTTGATAATACTCACAATCACCTTTTGCATCTTCCTAATTGTGCTCATATGATGCCTTCTCAGAGGAAATTGTCTGAGGCTCAAGGTATAAACAATGAAATAGCCGATGCTACCGGTTTATCACTGAAGGCATCACATGTCACGTCCCAAACTCCGGATCACGTGAAACACCCATAAACAACCATACATGATACTCAACCCGAGAATATACTCTGAAAATAAACAATACATGCATTGTATATAAATGTCAAACGACAACATTGCATGGCTTTAACGCTCGAAAACAACATGTTATAACATACATGTAACAAAACTAGTAAAAAGAAAAACTACAACTCTTCCACCTCTTCAGCACCTGCAGATCAACCTCCGTGACCGATACTTGAAGAAAATCAAATCTCACACCGTGAGTCAAAACTCAGCAGATACTAAACAACACATGCAGTATAAGTTAAACATGCTTGATAAATGAAGTGCAGTTTTCAACTCTCTTTCAAGCCTTAAAAACAGTTGGAAAAAGGTTTTAGATCACGATTCACCAGAGCCAGAAAACCATTTTTACATGCAAGGAAAAGCGAGGATAAAAACCATTTGTTGACTCATTAGAGCCTTGAAAACGATTCGTGTATTACGACTCCCGTAGGCCGTTAATATAGTATTTTGACTCCCGTAGGCCGATAATACAGTTTTAAAAAAATTGGTCTATTCGTCCCAATATGCAATACATGCAATCCATGAACACTTGCCTCTTCAAGACCTCGTTTCAACCTTCAGATATTGCACACACACCCACACCCACACCCGTGCCTCATCAGGATCTCGTTTCAATCCATCAGATACCACACACCACGCACGCAACCCATGCAACACATATCTTCACGGACTTTCACCGTAGGACCGCAGCCCTAACTAATGCATCTTCTCGAACTTTCACCGAAGGACTGCAGCCCCAAATGCGCTGGCTTTCGCAGCCTACCACGTGCACCAGCTTTCACAACCTACCTCATACACCCACACACGCACACGTGCATCAACAACCAGGATTTTACATCTACTGAATCACAGATTTATCTAATCCATTTCATACACACATGTAAACCTAAACTAGGATTTAAAGCATATAGCCATGTTTCAACAAGACGTTCCACAAACCACGCCACGTGCCTATAAAATTCTAGATTTTAAAGCATAAACCATGTTACACATAACGATTGATATCACAACCACGTAATCCACTTATGTATTCCGTACATAGATAAACAGTTATAATTATGCACATAACCATATAAAACCATATCACGACATCACCCGTCAAAACCGACATCTACCCACGAGGACAACCCACACGACCACCACTGGCCCAAACACCCTCAACACGGTCATCACAGACCCACGACGCTCACCCGCGCCAACACAAACCCAACGTCAAACCACGCACCTAACCGTGCATTCATAAGCCGCATCTACCATGCACATCACCCACGAGGGTGACACTCAAACACACACCCGAGGCCACGACACGATCCCCAAACCACCACACAACCAACCAAACCCCAAAAGGAATCCATAGGTATTTAAATCAAGTAATTTTCATAAATTAATCAATTGAATACTGTAGGACACCAATCGAAAACCAAGGAACCAACCCAAAATCACAAATCACCAGCCCACAACTTCAGTCAACTGGACCCAACCCCCAATAGATTGAAAAACACATTGGAAAACCACCAAACACCCAGAAGCACTGTCCAGTCGACTGACCCTCGAGGTCCAGTCGACTTAACCCCAGAACACCTGTTCCAATCGACTGAACTCATAAGTTCAGTCGACTAAACCCAACCCAGAAACGGTTCTAAGCTACGGGTTCAACCTCCAAACCTCATATCGAAGCCTCGAAACTCCATTTTTAACGTCCTCAAACACATGCACACCCAAGCCTAACACTAAGACCTCGAAAGAAACTCTCGACACCCGATTCCATCCACCGGAACCAACAATAACCAGATTTTTAATCCAAAAACCAACTTGAATACAAAATCAGATCTACATAAATCTAATCGGTAAAAACACCCATGTTTACCCACAGCACCCTTATACAACAGTAGGATCTAGAATCCTATCTCGGTGAGTTTAAAACTCGACGTCTCAAATCACGTGCAAAATCGAGGTTCATCGGAATTAAAATCTGGCCAGATGGTTGCGTAGCCCACGACGCTAAAACCATGGATCCACTGTTGGATCGCTAGAAACTGAGCCCCGGGCCCCCGAGAACTTAGAGAGAAGGCAGAGAGAAAACGAAAAACTTACTGGAGAAGTTTTGAAAAATATTTTTATGAAAATATCTAACTCCAGATATTTATAAGTCTTGAAAATATCTTCTTCTTTTTTATTTTCGAGATTCGCGCCACAACGGCCCACGGCCCCAGGAACCTACCCCGCATACATATCTAAGCCCCATCATGCATCAAAAGCAATAAAACATACTGCAACGAAAACATATAACGCGCGTCTGAAAACGCCAAAAAAAAAATGGGTCAGGATCTCACAACTCTACCCCTCCTTTTTTCCCCTGAAATTCAACTCAAGGTCAAAATAACCCACCGTCGATCGCAACCAACACATGCACACGAGATGGTCAGCCAAACCATTTCTAGAATATAGTCAAACAAGGTCAGGCATCCTAGACAACGACCAACTATCTCACAGACACAGGATCTACAACCCATCCCAACCTCACATCATCACTAACCACTGCCTCAACACAGCACACCATCCACGGGATCCATAACCAACCCCAACAGATGCAATTATGAATCTGACTCAGAACTTGCATACTTAGAAAGTACCTCTGCTCGCTGAAGGCATATCAGCATCCTCTGGCACGACTGGAGCCCTAGATGAACCGCGAGCTGCAAGAGAATACACTCGGGGCACCCCACCCTGTCCTGTCCGCCATGACTCGACGCTGTCAACGGTCACACCGACTGAATTGATGAGCTCCCACCTGCCATCCGGGAAGTCTGTACTGCGGAAGGCTGCTGTCTACCCTGCGCATATCAACCCACTGGTGTGTCCTCCCTGCTCGGCGCACTACTTCTCTGGGGACAATTCCTACGAATATGTCCAGACTGTCCACACTCATAGCAAACTGATGGGTCCCTCCCCTGCGGCTGTACTGGAGCCAAACTCTAGGATGGTCTAGGCTATAGACAATCCGCAGCACAATGCCCCAGTTGTCTGCATCGATAACAGGTCAACTCCCGCTGCTCCGGCCTCCTAGACGAAGCCACAGATGGTGATGGTGCTGAAAACTGCTGTGATCTAGATAGATAAAAGATAAGACCAGAGGACCTCTGCCTCTTGCTGGCACGCCCAGCTATCTGTGCCTCTGTACCGCCCTGTGATGGCCTAACCTCCCTCGAAGCTCGAGTCTCAGCCAAAGCATTCCCAACTCTCGCTGCTGCCTCCACCAACTGTCTGAACACACGATATCCCATCACAATCACTCGCTCCTTGATCGCTGGCTTCAAGCCCCGCTCAAACCTCATCGAAAGCAAGTCATCTGTGCACTCCACATCCGGTGCAAACCGAGACAAGCTCGTAAACTTGGCCTCGTACTGCATGATGTCCATGGTCCCCTGGGTAAGAGAATAGAACTCCTCCCTGCATATGTCCCTCCTCGAAGCTGGAAAATATCTCTCCAGGAAGACTCGTGTAAAAGCTGCCCATGTGGCTCCCACTGTAGTCTTGGCATATCTCCACCACTGATGAGCATCGCCTCTCAGTTGAAAGGTGGCAAAAAAACTCGCAATTCATCCTCCACAATCTGCAATGTGTCTAGGATCCGAGTCGTCAACTCCAACCACTCTGTCGCCAGAAGAGGATCAGGATCTCCTGCAAAGGTAGATGGATCCATACGTCTGAACTCTCGCATCGCAACTGTAGCCCTCATCTCAAGCACCCTCCCCCTAACAGGCTCACCCCTAGCAACCAGTTGTTGGATAGAACCAACTAGCACATGCAACAACTCCGTCGCGTCCATCGGTCCCTGGGGAGCATTAGCATCCCCAGCATCAGGGATAGGAACATCCCCTTGGCCAGCACGGCCACGGTCACGGCCTCTACCACAACCTCGCCCTCTCCTCGCCGACATCACGTCTATATGAAAGAAAAACAATATATAAGACGTAATACATCGCATGAACATAAATGCTAAACATTTAGCATGCTATCACATAGCCACATAGGTTCATGCTAAACAACTCCACATATACCGAGAAGAACCAATAAGAATGACTCGTCAATCTGGATAACCTATTCAGACTCCCTGATAGAAATCACGTCAGCTAAACGTGTTTCTAACTTGGCTCCCAAGTTTGTTGATCCAAACGCCCAAAGACAGGACTAATCAATCCCACAATTCAACCCCCATGCTCACATATACACATCGTTCACATAAGACTCGCATGCTATCACGTTCATGTTATCGAAACATCTAAATACATTCAGTCAAGCACACGCAATCAACCTCACACAGGATACACCCCGTTCCCACGACTCATAGGTATTTGAACCCAGAACTCTGATACCAAATTGTCACTCCACAAACTCTGGGCCACGTGAAACACCCATAAACAACCATACATGATACCCAACCCGAGAATATGCTCTGAAAATAAATCATACATGCATTGTATATAAACGCCAAACGGTAACATTACACAGCTCTAACGCCCGAAAACAACATGTTATAACATACTTGTAACAAAACTAGCAAAAATGAAGACTACAGTTCTTTCACCTCTTCAGCACCTGCAGATCAACCTCCATGACCGGTACCTGAAGAAAATCAAATCTCACATCGTGAGCCAAAACTCAGCAGATACTAAACAACACATGCAGTATAAGCTAAACATGCTCGATAAACGAAGTGCAGTTTTCGACTCTCTTTTAAGCCTTAAAAACAGTTTGAAAAAGATTTTAGATCACGACTCACCAGAGCCAGAAAACCATTTTCACATGCAAGAGAAAGCGAGGATAAAAACCATTTGTCGACTCATTAGAGCCTTGAAAACGATTCGTGTATTACGACTCCCGTAAGCCATTAATACAGTATTTAGACTCCCGTAAGCCGATAATACAGTTTTAAGAAAATTGGTCTATCCGTCCCAATATGCAATACATGCAATCCATGAACACGTGCCTCTTCATGACCTCGTTTCAACCTTTAGATATCGCACACACACCCACACTCGTGCCTCATCAGGATCTTGTTTCAATCCATCAGATATCGCACACCACGCACACAACCCATGCAACACATATCTTTACGGACTTTCACCGTAGGACCGCAGCCCCAACTAATGTATCTTCTCGAACTTTCACCAAAGGACCGCAGCCCCAAATACGTTGAATTTCGCAGCCTACCACGTGCACCGGCTTTCACAGCCTACCTCATACGCCTACACACGCACACGTGCATCAATAACCATGATTTTACATCTACTGGATCACAAATTTATCTAATCCATTTCATACACATATGCAAACCTAAACCAGAATTTAAAACAACAACCATGTATCAATACGACGTTTCACAAACCACGTCACATGCATATAAAACTCTATGATTTAAAGCATAAACCATATTACACATAACGATTGATATCACAACCACGTAATCCACTTACGTATTCCGTACATAGATAAATAGTTATAATTATGCACATAACCATATAAAACTATATCACGGTATCACCCGTCAAAACCGATATCTACCCACGGGGACAACCCACATGACCACTACTGGCTCAAACACCCCTAACACGGTCATCACAAACCCATGACGCTCACC
Organism: Heliamphora exappendiculata; assembly: GCA_034768845.1. Taxonomy (NCBI): domain Eukaryota; kingdom Viridiplantae; phylum Streptophyta; class Magnoliopsida; order Ericales; family Sarraceniaceae; genus Heliamphora; species Heliamphora exappendiculata. The sequence goes on from JAOTRH010116684.1 coordinate 13,274, forward strand.
CGCGACAACACAAACCCAACGTTAAACCACGCATCTAACCGTGCATCCATAAGCTGCATCTACCATGCACATCACCCACGAGGGTGACACTCAAACGCACACCCGAGGCCACGACACGACCCCCAAAACCACCACACAACCAACCAAACCCCAAAAGAAATCAACATGTATTTAAATCAAGTAATTCACATAAATTAATCAATTGAATACCGTAAGACACCAATCGAAAAACAAAGAACCAACCCAAAACCACAAATCACCAGCCCACAACTTCAGTCGACTGGACCCAACCCCCAGTCGACTGAAAAAACACACTGGAAAACCACCAAACGCCCAGAAGCACTGTCCAGTCGACTGACCCTCGAGGTCCAGTCGACTGAACCCAAGAACACATGATCCAGTCGACTGAACTCATAAGTTCAATCGACTAAACCCAACCCAGAAATCGTTCCAAGCTACGGTTTCAACCTCCAAACCCCAAATCGAAGCCTCCGGACACCGATTCAACACCCACAAACATCTACACCCCTAGGCTTAACACCAAGACCACCACAAAAACACCCGGCACCTGATTCCATCCACGAAATCACCGAAAAATAGGTTTTAAACCCAAAAACCCAACTTGAAACAAATACAGATCTACAGCAATCTACCTATTAAAAACACCCACGTTTACCCATAGCACCCTTATACAGCAGTAGGATCTAGAATACTACCTCAGTGAGTTAAAAACCCGAAGCCTCGAATCACGTGCAAATCGAGCTTTGCCAGAAATAAATCTAATCGGATGGTTGCGTAGCCCACTGTGCCAAAAGTAAAGATCCGCTGTTGGATCGTTGAAAATTGAGCCCCGGACCCTCGAGAACTTAGAGGGAAGGCAGAGAGAAAAGGAAAAACTTACTGGAGATGTTTTGAAAAATATCTTTTATGAAAATATATAACTCCAAATATTTATAGGCCTCTAAAATTTCTTTTGTTTTTTAAAATTTTTGAAATTCGCGCCGTAATACTCCACGGCCCCCCAGAACCTTCCCCATATGCATCTCTGCCCTCAAACATGCATCAAAAGCATATAAAACATGCTGTAACGAAAACACATAACGGGCGTCGAGAAACGCCGAAAAAGGAAATGGGTTATGGTCACAATGAGTGAATAACTCTTATCAAAGAAGAACTCAAGTGATTAGAAGAAAAATACAGGCGTGTTTTTCGTAGGATCGTCTTGAAGTTGTAAAAACTTTTGAATACACCCGTAAGCATTCTGTTTTAGTGAAATTCTCAAGGAGAGTCTTAAGGAGTGGACGTAGGCTTGGAAGAAGCCGAACCACTATAAATCTTTGGTGTTTGGTTCATTTTTTCTATCCTAACCTCTTTAATATTTGTATTGCTTTATTCTCTAATTATACTTGCTATCTTTGTTTACAATATTAAAAGATTTTTTAAAAAAAATTTAAAATTGTTATTATCTTTTTAAGACCCAATTCACCCATCTTGGGATGCCTACAACTAAAAAATATGTTTTCAAAATCTGTGTAATGAAAATAGTTTTGGCTGAGAATAAAATATAATATGGTCCAATATATTTAATATCTTTTATTACCATAAATTCAAAATTCAGCTTGCCATGTAAAGTATTTCATTTTTAGCTATATTATATTACTATAACATGCTGAAATAAATATAGAATCATGAGATATTTTAAAATTAGAATTAAATGGAATGATAAAGTCTCCATAAATATTCCTT
>JAOTRH010116695.1:0-46956 GCA_034768845.1 Heliamphora exappendiculata
GTTTGACCAAGTGAAGTATCTACCCTGAAGGGGAAGATCAACTAAATCCATGGTAATAGTAAAGTTCAGAAAATCATCCAACCCATTGGGTGGGCCAGCGTAGCCTTTTCTCTCGTCCTCTCTCAAAATGTCATTACAGTCCTCTCCAAGACACCACGGACCTGGGAGTTTTAGTTTCAATGCTATCAAATCTTTCCACAGAGTTTGCCTCAATGCTTCATTATTTGAAGCATAAACATTCCCCACCACGCACTGAACTTTTCCACCCTAAATACCTACCAGCATGATGAAGTTCTTGTTCTCGATGGTCTGCAGGATTTGAAAATGGCTTTCCTCCCACACACATAACAAACCTCCTGAGGCCCCCTCTGCATCGAAAGACACCCACTTCATCTTGTCACTACCTCTCTAGAGGCTCCTTACCACCTTTCTAGATATAAATTTTAGCTTTATTTCTTGGATAAGAATCATGTGGGGGGTTAAGGAATTTGTAAGCCTCTTCACCATCCTCCTTTTCGCGCTTGAACCTAGGCCCCTTACATTCTATGTAACTATTTTGCAATCCATGAAACCATGATTACACCTCAGGTTTGTCCTTACTTCTAGTTGAGACTAGTAATCCTTTCCCCCTATAAGGGCCTTCTCATTGTTTTCTCTATCAGCCTTCTCCATTTTGGGCAGCCAATTTAAACTCTCCTTCTCCCCACCTTGGAAATCAACCCCCAACATTTTGCCTACCTCCACTGTTAATTCAGCCTTCTCCAAGATCAATTTGTTCCTATTTCGAATGCATGAGGATGAGATGGACCCTTGTGTATCCCTAGGCTGTGGGTTGACAGTTCCAAGTACTTTCTAGGATAATACTTTCTTTTTCCTCTTAATTTTCGTGACCCCAACATCTAAACCCAACTTTCCTCGCCTCTTTGCAGTTGGTTTTACCTTCCTCCCTTCCTTCTTTTTAGGTATTGCTTCTTGTCTGTTCTCTGATGTTGGATATTTATCCCATCTAATTGGTGATAACACAGGATCCAGACTAGCTGTAGCCACCATATTATTTAATTGAATGGACATGGCTCCCTCCCATCTACTTGCTTGAAACGTACATAGATTGTCTGTGAGAAAGTTGCCCCTGGCCTCTACCCCTCCTTTTTCCACAGCTTTAGTTGTCACATCCTCCTTGGGTTGACCAACCTCTGAAGGTCCTTCCCCCAGATTTGCGCACATAGTGGTTGACCTCGAGCTTCCCACCTTCTGATTTCTGCTCTCCTCCGCAGCATTAACCGAGCTTAGTGCTTTTGTCCAAAGGTTATGTGGAGATAGTGATCTCCTGTGACCCGAGATTTCCTCAACCTTACTGCTCCCTTTTGTGTGATCTCCGTGACTCCCTTTTGACTGTTTTCTCTTGCCACCCGATTGGTCTGTCTTTTCAACAAAGGACAACAGATCACAGTCGTTGACATTTAGGTCTGGTCTTGCTGGTGCCAGTTCGAACTCTTCATCGGACATAGGTATGGTGGGTTCCCTGCCACTCGAAAAAATGAGTTTCTCCATCCGAACATCATCTAGGGGCCTATTTGAGCCATTTTGTTTGGATGCTTCTCTCCCATGGATTCGACCCATTACACACCTTTGCCCAGACATCTCTGCTATCATAATTTTATAGATAAAATTTCTAACCTTGATGCTACTCACCTGATTTATAGAATCCAGGCTTTCAGTTGCGATGAAAACTCTTGCTTGAGAGATATCTTTCTTTGTCCCTGTACTTGGATCCACTGCAAGGACTATTCCAACAGCTTCCCCTATTTTTGTGAACATAGATGTGTTCCATGCGTTGAGAGGGACTCTGTCAATGGAGATCCACACATTCCTCCACCTATTGAATTCTCTGTAACTCCATTCGTATATAACCTCAAACCAGTTCTCCAGCCATGATTTGGCTTCTTTGTAGTAAAGAGCTTTATCTTCCATTGATGAAAACTGAATCAGAACTTTGGGTCCACCAAGAGGTTTTATAGTGATATCAAAAACACCTTCCATTCGCATCGCATCTTCTATGCTTTGAACCAAACGCCAATCTCTAGCCACTCCCACCATACATCTTTGTAGCCACTCTTCCTCAATGTGTTCCACTGTGATATGAGCTAAAACATTGCCATCCTTTCTATTTCTAGTTGAATCACTTCCTTGGACCACCTGCATATATGTTCTTCCGTCATGTGTTGCATCCCTCCAAGTTCTAGCTTGAGCATGACATCGTTGTGGAATATCTGCTGATTTGGGTTGCTGTAACTTTTTCTCAGGGCCGTACTTAGCTGTACTTACCATCAGCCTTTGATCCAGTAGCCACACACCATTGTATCTTCTGATTGCCTCAAGAGCTTTCTGTTCGTTCGAGTGTCTCATGAAACCAAACCTAGTCTGAATATTCCTCCTCCTCTTTGCGGGTATGAAAACATCCACTACTCGTCCACACTTCTCAAAAATACCTCTCATCCAACCATTATACATATCATGAGGCAAGTTATCCACAAAAATCGTATAAACTCAAATCTTCCCCTTGGCTGATCCTTCGACTGCCTTTGACATGATGACTTTTCCTCTGCTAAACTCTATACGATCATTTTCTTATCGAAGCTCTTAAAGTTATTGTGGACTGCTCTATCTGTTTCCCTTTTCCTTCCTCAGTATGCTTTTCTTTCTCTAGCTCAAAAAACTAACACAATTAGCCGCAACAACCCTCAAATTTTCACCTCACAATCAACAAATACTCTATACATCCTACATTTTATCCCCATTTACAATTCCAAAACAAAGCCAAGCTCAAAACCCTAAAACTCCACCCCTCACCCAAATCAAATCGAGCTTTCAATTTCAGCCGAATTTAGAGACCCCCATATTCAAACACACGGCATAGATAGGAAAGAAAGAGATGAAATGATAGAAGAGGGAAAGGAGAGAAGAAGATAAGAAACCTGTAGAGCCAGAGGAAGCCACGATGATGACGATTTGGTCGAACACGGTTGGATCGGGACTGCGTGGATCTGGTGGTCACTGAACCTGTGACTTGTAGGTCAGATTCTTCCTAAACCCCTTGTGAGAACTAAGAAGAAACCGAAGCTTCGGCCAGAGGCAGAGAAAAAGAAGTGGCTGCGTCGCGGCGGCGAATGGCGAGCAGGCAGAGCAGCGGCGGCGTCACGGTGAGCACTTAGAAGCGAGCGGCGGCTGCCAACCAGCAACGGCGAGCGAAAATGATCTCTCTGTTAATCATGGAGACAATGATGTTCTTCAGCAGAATAGCTTGAAGAAAGCTAGGGTTTCTATCAGAGTTGAACAAATCTAGTGTTGGCGCGGAGGTAGAGTAATGGGAGCGGAACGACGGCGGCAGAACGGTAAATGATGGCTTTTGGTTGCGTGGTGACCGCCCGAATCTAAACCAGTTAGGATCTGAACTAGACAGCAACAGATCTAGAGAATGGCACGGCGACGATGGGCGCGACAGTGAGGGTGGCTACGGACAGGATCTGACCGTTCTTATGAGGGCGAAGGAGATGCAGCTTGGAGGAGGGCGGTGGTGGCTGCAGCAATTGCGACGTCGAAGGAGAGAAGGGGAGGCGAAGTGAGGGAGGTGGCTAGCGGCGGCGAGGTTGGTGGTGGTGAGGGCGACAGTTGGTCAGCGGCGTGAGGAGTGGGACATTGGGTGCAGCGGCAGAGAGTGGAATTGTTAGTGAGAAAGTATTTTTGATTTTCTGCGCTTATGATCCTTATTTTGACTTATTTGTTGACTTTCTAATTATTGTTGTTTGGTAAAACAACCAGTTTTTTTTAATTATTATTTAGATTCCAATTAACAATTTTGCCCTTGGACATTAGGCATTTGACTTGGTCTTGCACCTTTGTTATTTCCAAATTTTTAATTATATTTAGGGTTAGATTGTGATTTGACTATACGCACCTTGGAATGTGTTTCAGATCAATCCATGAATTTTGGTGACAATTTGTATTTAGAGAACAATCAACATAGCCGATAAGATTTTGGCCACAGAAGTAAATGAAAAGTTGAGTTTTACAGTAAAGAAGATTTTTGGTGGTTAGTTTTAGAGAAGTAAAATGATGGGCATTATTAAGAGAGATCAGTGGAGTGGAAATAATGAACAGGGGTGTCATGGCTCTGATGCTGTTTACATCATAATTTATAAATTTGTTATCAAATATATTATTTTCTATCCAAAATGGCCTATTATATTTTATAAAGGCTTAATAAATAATAATAATATATTTAAAATGCCCATATAGAGTACTATTAAACATGACAAGTGGCAATTTAAGAGATCACAGCAGTTATTAGAACTTACAATAATAAGAGACACTTGCCATTGTAGGCAAAACTTGTGTAGTGATAAGTTATGAGCAGTTGCAGAAAATTATTTATGAAATTTTCTATAAATATTAGTATTGTAAGTATTGTATGATATCTCCACACAACTTGGTAAGCTGTCTCTATTTGTCTTTTATCTTTTATTTACTTTTCTTATAATTTTCTTTTCAAATTCATATGAGTAGTTTGTAGTCTTTGTAATCGATTCTCCATCAAAGTAATAAAAAATTATTTTTATTGTTTTTCATCGCATTTTCTATGATTTTTCTGGCGAAATCCTAAAATAAGGGAAAGGACCTAGAACAATCGCTTGATACGTTGAAGAATTTTCTCTTTCAAAAGAGATTAATTTGTTTTTGGTTAACAAATCTTGGCACGCCCAGTGGAACTCTTACTAAATCTAAAGGCAAAATGGTTGTGCAAACTCGTAAGGATAAGACAGTGCAAGAAAGAGTAGCTTCCACGGAGATAATTCTAGCACACTGATTGGAGGAGTAATTCTCAAAATTACAATTGCAAAATGCAGTGAATGAGATGGAGCCACCAGTCAAATTGTATCTAGAGATAAGGACACTAGTCCAAAAGATTTTTCGACGCATAAGGTCATTTTGTGATAATGGCTGCGAATAGTCATCTTACAAAAAGGTCAATCGAGAAGAAAAAAACTAGAATTGATGGAAAGGTAAAATTCCTCAAGGCTTCGAATGGGTGTCAAAGAGAAGAAGATGGAAAAATAATATTCAAAGGAGTATGTAGAAAAATCTAAATATTAAGAGAGAAAATACTCTGCATAATTTAAACAAGGGTTACCCAGAGTAGTTCGAAATTTTAAGTTTAACTGGAAAAAATAAGCATAAAGCCAAGCTTAAAATAGCTAAAAAGGCCCACCACAGCTATTAGAGATTCTTTTTTCAACAAATGTGTATAATCCTTTGAACAAAGTACCCAAAATGAAGGGAGCCAAATCAAGCTTTTGTTGTTGAGCCAAACAAATGGCTATCGAGAGATATTCATTAGTAACTTTGATACTAAGAGTAGCCAAAAGAAAACTGCAAAGTCAAAAGAGATAGAAAAGAACTATCTCCTTAAACGAAGGCACGACAGAGGAAGGACTGTCATAGATTTTGAATAACTCAAAATATCTCATACCTGAAGATCTCATATAGTGCTCTCTAATTGGGGTAGGAACCAATAGGGCATTGACTTCGAGGCCTGTCGAAGGGAGGTCGGTAAGATGGACGACATCCAGGATGGTGGGTGACATGAACCCACAAGGAAGAATCATGGCATTGCAAGAGGTGGACATGAAACAAGCCGCTACACCGAGGACCCATTTGTTCATGTTGAGGGTGTATGCGAAGAGCATAATAGTCTCCCTAATTCCAGGATTATGCCATTGGTGACCAAGATAAGGGGTTAAGCGTAAAACCCAATTGGCTATGTCCAACTTTGGGTTCATCCATGTGCACAGAGGTGCAAGCCCTTCCCATTTGGTCCAATTCAAAAAAGGTTGATGGAGTAGAAAATTTTTATTTGGGGCCAAGGGTTAACTAGACGAAAAAGATTCAGGCATCTTCGGCTCCAAAATCGGACCAAGGATGTAGTTTGAGCTCGAACTAGGGTTCTGAATCAAAATGTTGTGGTTCCCGTGTTGGTCAACATAGTCCTTGAGATCCGTAGGGAATTTGTAAGTCACAGAAGGGGGTTTAGAACTTTTCCTAGGCACCATTGTTACTAAGCTTGAGAAATCTTCAAGCAAGAATGATTTTCTTAGTACAAAATATGAGTATAGACGCAAATGTGGCAAATGACATTAAGGCTTCTACATAGGCCTATTTAAATGTTGTCTTCCCCCTCACGTGATTATGTAACCGTTATATTTATTTTTCCAATACTGCTACCATTAAGGGAATCATTAATTGGGTTAAGGAGTCTAAACCCCAATAATGAGGGAGAAAATTATTTATACCAAATTTTATCAAATTACTTCGACGAAGATTAAATGATCCATCGAATAAAAGGGTCAAGAGCAATATATGAAGCTAAGAACTGAATGGATCATATTCCATAAAAGACTCGTTAAATCCCAACTCCTTTTCGACATCAATTCATTAAGACTCATCAAGTAGTCAGTAGCCCAATTCCCCCTTGAGTACGTCGAATGAGTAGTTAGGGATGAAATACATGACATAGTGGACAGGTATCACAGGGCAATTGTTACTTTCTCTTAAGTGGACAAGTGTCATATAACGGTTATTTATTTTCTTTAATAAGACAGATGTCACATGGCAGTTACTTATTCTCTTGGACCAGAATCATGTTTAACACTTATCGTGGAGCAGTTGTAAGGTCGTGAACTAGAGACGGTTCCCACACCTCTTAATAACTGCCTACTACTGAAGTTAGCCCATGATGAAGATAGTTACGAAAGAAGATAGAAGCAGTTGCAAACCAATCTATAAAAGATCAGTCAGCAACACAAGAAAATGACTTTTCACACTCCAGCAAACTGCCTACCATTTTATTTTTATCTTTCATTTACTTGTTCTTGTAATTTTAATTTCTCTTTGTAATTTTCTTTTCGAGTTGTGTTTAATTCCTAGTTCGTAGGACTAGTTTGTAATCTTTGCATTTGGTTCTGATTCCCATCGAAGTAATAAAATTACTTTATTACTTTTGATTTCGTCCATTATCACTTTCTGGCTAAGTTCTGAAACACGCCAAAAGGACCGCAATTCACAATCGCTTGATACTTTAAAGAATTTCTTCTTTCGAAAGAGATCGATTTTTTTTTTGTTAATAAATCTTGGCATGCCCGATGGGATATCGTACTAAGTCAGAAGAAATGAAGATGAGGGTAGTGGTAAGGAGAGCCATGAATGACTTTAAATATGGAGCAACGTGTGTGTCAGTAGTCCCCACAATAGGCTACCAATAGCTGGTATGTTATTATCATTTTTATGAGGTGTATCCTTCTTCATTACCTGTATATTATAATATTTATTATGAGATATATTATTTCTCATTTTCAGTATATTATAATCTTCTGTACGAGGTGTATCTTTCCCCACTACCGATTGATCCTTATAGGATTGAACAATCTAACCCACATGTAGATTTTTATATGATTGAGCTACCTAAATCACGAATTGATTTTTATAAATTTGAACAACCTAAACTACAAGTTGATACTTGTAGGATTGAACAACCTGTACTACAGATTCAACAATCTTTAAAAAGTTCCTCTGTAATTCGCCAACAAATAGTAGCCAATAAAGAAGAAATAATTAATATAATTCAAAATCTATATATTCCCGACCTTCGAAAGAATGGGGTAATTTCATAAGTTAATAATGTTTGAATTAGATTTTATTTTATCAAACTATAACGCCAAAAAATGACGACAAAAAAAAGAAAAAAATAATTGAATTTGAAAAAAGAATTTTTTGTTTTTTCAAATCGACAAAAGTAAAGAGAAATAAGAAAAATGTTTGTCAATATTTTCAATGAAAAAATTGTATGTCAAAGTTAAAATTATTCCAACTAGTTGGAGAATAGAATTACAAAAAAAAAAAAAAAAAACTATCGGCAGAGTGAATGGCCTGTGAATGGCCAAGTGCCTTTCAAGTAAAACTAACAAAATTTGGTTGTGTTGCCACAGAATATTTTCCACTAGCATGGCCATGTGTATACTTTATTAAATGGCCATGTGTTTTTCACCATTGAATGGCCACGTGTTCTTCACCGTCGAGGTCTTCATCTTATGGCCAAGTGCCCTTCATCTTATTTTTGCCTGAATGAGATGGTGAGAATAAAAAAAAAAAATTGACAATCAGAATATACTTCTAAGAGGATTTCAAAAGGGCCCGTAGGTTTATTTGTGTGGGTCGATGAAGGAAGTTAATTCGACGAGAGAAAAATTCGACAAACGATTTTTGAAAAAAAAAATCAAAACCCATAAAAGGTTTTTCAACAGAAAACGGCATCGTCGACAAAGATTGGTGTCGTTGGGGAGAGAGATTTCTTGAGAATTTGGGTGAAAGTCATTGACTCCGAATATCAAGAGAATCAGACCAAACAAAAAGGTAGAAGAAGGACACTGGGCTGGAGAAGGCCCCGTCGAAGCTTTTTTTTGGCTTTGGGGTATCCTTCTAAATTGACTAAGAAAATCGACATAGGTTCCATAAAAATCGATAGAAGCTCGACGAAAAAATCAACAGAGATTTGATAGAGAAAATCGACAACAGCTCGCTGAAAAAAAAAATTGACGAAAGATCAATTTCGACGGGGTTGTTTCGATCATCTCTTAGTTGCAGATAAATTACAAATATGCAAAGAATGATGAAGATATGCGAATGGAGATCGAGCAGCTTTCCTCCAGCGCTAGCGTTGGCTCATCACTAATTCGAAAAGCCAAAATCGAAGTTCGAAAGAGGGTTGATCTTTTGGTCTGCTCTTAGTGAACAAATTTTCTTCCTCGATGGAATTGCGATGGATGATGGTTCGCTGATGATGACGAAGAAAAAGTAGTAAGGTCTGTTTGGAAAAAAAAAAATAGCTATGAAGTTAAGCTACATTTCTATACAAAGGCCCACGATTTAGGCAAGAAAAGAAAAAAAAAAAAAGAAAAAAAAGAAAGGGCACCTGTCATCGAGCGCGCTTCTCAAAAAGCTGTCAAGCACGAACACGCAATCTCTCCGAGCTGTCAACCACATTTGGCTAATTGCTTATAACAAGGGATTTCCAAGGGCATGCTTCGTAGCACTTAAAATTTGAGATTTGATTATTTTGTCAATAATTACCCATATCAACTTCATTTTAAGCATAATTTGATATAATAGACTTGAAATTTAATTTTTTAATTTTTTTATTAAAAAAATTATTATAATTTTAACTATTTTTTGCTATCAAAAATTCAACTTTAGTGTAATTATATAATTTTTCAAGAATTTGATTGATTTTATTCTTAAAAAGTTAGAGATATTATTTATACCATAATTTATAAATTTTTCATCAAATATATTATTTTCTATCTAGAATAGCTTATTATACTTTATAAATGCTTAATAAAAAATATTATATATTTAAAATACTTATATAGGGTATTATTAAATATAACAAGTGGTAGCTTAAGAGATTACAACGGTTATTAGAAGTTACAATCATAAGGAATACTTGGCATTGTAAGAGAAACATATGTAGTGGAAAGTTTTGAGCGGTTGCAAAAAATTATTTATCGAATTTTCTATAAATATTAGTATTGTAAGTATTGTAAGACATCTCTGCACAACTTGGTAGACTGTTTCTATTTTTTTTTTATATTTTATTTACTTTTTTTGTAATATTCTTTTCAAATTTATAGGAGTAGTTTGTAATCTTTGTAACCGGTTCTCCATTACTATAATAAAAAATTATTTTTAATGCTTTTCAATGCATTCTCTATGGTTCTTTTTGCTAAATCCTAAAATAAGGTCAAGGACTCAACGCAATCGCTTGATACGTTAAAAAATTTCTTCTTTCGGATGAGATGAATTTATTTTTGGTTAACATATACTAATTTGAATTTACTTGAATAATTTTTGTTTGAAAATATACTCTCACACTCGTAGACTATGAGAGAGTATTATATTTATAATGACATTTAATTCAAGTGATCTTAATAGGATAAACATGGATTTTGAATTTACAAAATTTGAGTAATATATAATGAAAAATTTTATTTATCGACTGATTTATACTAATTAATTTTCTTAAATAAGCTAAACGATGTAAAAAACTTAAAAACAACCAACCACACAAGCAGATAAATAAACCAATCATAATCACACACGAGACGACAATTTTTACGTGAAAAATCCCAAACTGGATAAAAACCACGAGACGACACTAGGTTTAGAAAATCAAACACTACTAAATATTAGTTACAAGAGAATCTTACAAACCGACGTTGTACCCACAACCAAATGTTTGAAAGCCTACTTCTGCCGAATCCACGTACACCAACTCCTGTGGTTGACCGCCACTACAATCCACCACCGGACTTCAATGTTAACGGACTCCTCCACCAGATTTCAACACTTGAGACTCCTCTCAAGCAACTCCATGAACACAACAGATCATTAAAAGTTTGAATAACTTGATGATAAACTTGAATGAGCGGCAGCTAAATAATTATCAAGTTATAAAAGACTTGCGCGTATAAGAGAATAATAATGAGAACTGTATATGGAGGCTAAGTCTTTACAATATAATTATAAGGCTCGCATAACAAGAAGCTCTAGCTTCCTATTTATAGGAGATTACAAAAACCCTAGCTACTACTGCATAAAAAGCCCTTGTCGTCGAGACTGCTCGATCGGTCTATTCACCGCTCAAGCGGTGAATGCTTGCATTCGGTAGATTCAAGCAAATACTGAGAAACTGAGAGATTCAGTAAATCACTCGACAAATCGCTCGAATAGTCTATCGAGCAGTCTGCATTGCGAGCTCTTTTTGATGTTTTCTCATCCTTTTTTGAGGCCCTGCAATATTAAAATTATAACTCCAAAAAAATAAGTGTTAAAATATCAACGAATAAAATAAATAACTTAAATAAACATTTTTCATAGAATTGCCAATCATAAAATGAATATTGCCGAGGGTAAAATTCTTAACAATCTCCTCATTTGAGAATTCTGTGACAAAAACTAACAATTCAAATTATCCAAGCATGTAACCAAGGACACAGCAACAATTTGATAAAACATACTGACTCAACACAAACAAAAAAAAAACATATAAACTCCCCCTAAAAAAAAATGACTCCCCCTCAACAAAAAAAATCTAACTAAGCCTAAGATAAGATCGCTATATCTCCCCCCTTTTTGTCACGAATTGACAAACACACACACACAAAAAATTGAGTAAGGAACAGAATTAAAGAATAGGTACTAGGCCTCATGCATATTGTCCTTCACTTAAAATCATAGAGTCTAGGCAAGTTAATTAAATCCACACAAAATTCAAAATGCCATATATTCATATATGAACGAACACAATCAAAGTAGATTCTATATGAAGTAGTGTGTGTGTGGCTTGAAACAGTTTCAGACTCTCAGAACAAATCCTGCATGAGATTTATATGGTTGAGTCACATTTATTTATCAAAAACTAAATAATTCACAAATTCAAACCAGCTTTGACCCAAGTCACTTCAGAAAATAAACTGCCCCTCAACTAAAGACAAAAATTTTTCTTCTTTTCTTTTATTTTATGCTTTCAACGGTAGCTTTCAAACTAATATGAACAAAAAAGCAAAGTTCGCATAGATAGTCATTTTCTAAACAAATTTTGACACAAAAACAAGGTGGCTGCACACTAGTACGTACGAAAACACAAGATCTGCATAGGTAGTCATTTTCTCAAGCCAAGCATTCAGTACCAAAATAAGAAGGGAGAGTAAACATGAAGATTAAGTGGGTCGCCACTATGTGGTCATTTTGTGAAATCTTTAAAAAATTAAACAATAAAAGAGACTCATGGATAAATAATCCCAATTGCGAAAGATTCTTGCATCTATTAATGTTCAAGTAGTGTACATAATAGACTCATCTCTGAAAGCATTCTATCCACTATGAACTAGATTATCTAAAAATAGAGCGGTAAATAATTTCAAAGCCTAAAAAGTGAGATTTCAGACAAAAGAAATAATGCATAGAAAAAGGTACTCAACCTTTAATAAAGTCCCCCACACATTTTTATTTCTTTTTAACAACAAAATAAAAATAAAAATAAAAAGTGAAAAAAAAACTCAACCACTCAAGACAAAAAAAAAAGACTCAAAACAAATTAAGGACTACGATTAGCCAAAAAATTGTCTAGATCACTTTTTTTTACCCAAACTTTCTTGATTTTTAAAGGCACAGGTTTTGGGTTAAAAATCTAATTATTTCTAGATTGGTGTAGCATGTCAAATCTGAATCTATTTTGTTCAAGCACCCTAGTGCAGTGAGGTCTGATGTGTTCCTTTATACCATAGTGATGACAAGCATGCACAAACAGAGTATTCCTATTCAAATTCATGCAATTGGGACGTATATAACTAATATTCCCGCAATGATAACAAGTAGAAATAAATTTAGCCTTCCTTACCTCACCATGTAAAATGGTAGTTCTACCTGTTTGATTCTTCCACTTTTCACTTGCTTTGGCTGAAAAACTTGCAGATGATCTTGTTGAGTTTATGCCACTTTCTGCTTTCACAAACTTTAGTGCAGACTCAGGTAAAATTGGCTAAACAATTTTTTCTTTTCCTTTGTACGATTTACTTGAAGAAGCACCCACGAATCCAAGCCCTCTCCTATCAATCACTACCTTTTGTGACCCAAGCATGTTATCCAAAGTCTTAGTACTTGCATTTAATTTCTTGAAAGTAGCTTGAGCATTCAAACAGTTAATTTTTAGAGTAGCAAATTTACTTTCAAGTTCTTTCTTGGAATTAATATAAGCACACAATTTGTTTTCAAGTTCAGTTAGTTTGGTCATTCTTGTCTGACTCAACTCAAGCAAGCTATTTCTTTCTTTTTCACACAAGGCAAGTTTTTCACACAAGGTCTGCCTATCAAATTTTAACTTCCTTACCAAAGCTTGAGTTCAGTTAGCTCTTACTTGACACTTTCATTCTCTTTTTCACATAATTTGAATTTTTTAACCAGTTTAGCATTTTATTTGGTCAACTTGAAACACTCTTTATAAAGCTTATTATAAGCCTATTAAAGAGTTTTCTCATCCTCACTTTCATCAACATTATTAATCTCCTCATTATTAGAATTATCAAATTTTTCATTATCCGACTCAATAGACAGACTCCTCTTGAATAGAAGTAACAAGAGCTACAATTTCACCATCATCATAATTAGATTCCTTCTCACCACTCGTGTCAGGTTCACTCTCGCCATCCCAAGTAACTGTGAATCCTTTATGTTTCTTCCTAAGAAGGTTCGGGCATTCTTTAAGCATATGTCCATATCACTTTCATTCATAGTATTGGATTTCAAAAATTTGGCCTTTTGACCCCTTTTTCATAAAATTAGACATATTTTTGGTTTTGTCTTTACCGTGATTTTTTCTTCTGATTGGTCTTTTTAGTTTTTAAAATTTTTTTTAATTTCTTCACAGAAATAGCCATCTTCTCAGGGTCTAATTCATCATTAGAGTCACTTGCAGAACCTTGAGCTGAAGTGAAAGCTAATTTTTTTGAAACTTTTTTGTTTTGAAAATTTAGCTCATTGGTTTGCTAATTTTTAACTAAATCTTCAACAGAAATAGAATTGAAATCTTTACTCTCTTCTATTGCTGTGACTTTTGGTTAGAAATGTTCAGGTAAAGATCTAAGAATTTTTTGAACGATTTTAAAAGTTGAAATTTTTTCACCAAAATTAAATGAGACATTCACAATATCACTTAGTTTAGCGTTAAAATTGTCAAAACTTTCATCGTCTTTCATACGCAGTGTTTCAAAACTTGTTGTGTGACGTTGAAATTTTGAGATTTTTACGGTATCAGACCCTTCATGAGTGATTTGAAGAATATCTCATGCTTCTTTAGCCAAGTCACACGTACTAATTCTACGAAACTCATCTTGTGTGACTCGACTAAAGATAGCATTTATAGCTTTACTATTACAGCATGTATTCTCAAAATTAGCTCTGTCCTATTTAGTCACGGGTTTAAGGACGATTTCTCCATCAACAGTACAAGTGGGAGGCTTATAACCCTCAACAACAGAAAGTCAAACTCTTTCGTCAATAGATTTCAAAAAAACTCTCATCCTAACTTTTCAAAAGGGGTAATTGTGGCTGTCAAGAAGGGGTGATCTACCGGTCGAAGCGCCTTCTCTAAGAAAATTTATTTATTGCAAATCAGTCAATGGATCACACAAAAAAAATATAAAAAATATTTTGTGACCTACTCTGATACCAATTGAAAATTTTCATTTACCGACTGATTTACACTAATTAATTTTCTTAAATAACCTAAACGATGCAAAAAGCTTAAAAACAACCAACCACACAAGCAAATAAATAAACCATTCACAATCACACACGAGACGACGATTTTTACGTGAAAAATCTCAAACCGGGTAAAAATCATGAGACCACGCCGAGACTAGAAAATCAAACACTATTAAATGTTGATTACAAGAGAATCTTACAAACCGACGTTGTACCTACGACCAAATGTTTGAAAGTCTACTCCTGCTGAATCCACATACACCAACTCCTGTGCTTGACCGCCGCTGGAACCCACCACCGGACTTCAATACTGACGGACTCCTCCACCAGACTTCAACACTTGAGACTCCTCTCAAGCGACTCCACGAACACAACAGTTCATTGAAGGTTTGAATCACTTGATGATAGACTTGAATGATCGGAAGCTAAATAATCATCAAGTTATAGAAAACTTGCGCGTATGTAGACTAGCTTGCGCGTATAAGAGAATAATAATGAGATCTATATATGGCGGCTAAGTCTTTACAATATAATCATAAGGCTCACATAACAAGAAGCCCTATCTTCCTATTTATAGGAGATTACAAAAATCCTAACTGCTGCTGTTGCATAAAAAGCCCTTGTCGCCGAGACTACTCAATTGGTATATTCACCGCTCGAGCGGTGAATGCCTGCATTTGGTAGATTCAAACAGATACTGAGAAACCAAGAGGTTCAGTAGACCGCTCAATAGACAGCTCGAGCGGTCTATCGGGCGGTCTGCCTGCGAGCTCTTTTTGATGTTTTCTCATCCTTTTTCGAGGTCCTACAATATTAAAATCATAACTCAAAAAAGACAAGTGTCAAAATATCAACAAATAAAATAAATAACTTAGATAAACATTTATCATAGAATTATCAATCATAAAATAAATATTACCGAGGGCAAAATTCCTAACATACAATTTTATCCTAACATTTGCAAAGTAAATAGCAATTAGAAATGATTTTAAATTAAATGGCTTTAGATTCTCAACATGAAAGATTCCACTTCGCTTAAATTCTTTAATCCATAGTACTATTATAAGGAAAAATAAATCTATTTAGATGTAAAACTAAAATGTAAAAAATCCATAAATATTTTTTAAAAATTCTATCTTAACTTAAAAAGCTCCCACTTTTAGATTTGCCCCAGGCCTCCATAAATGTTGGCAAGAGAGAGTATTTGGAAAAATTCTTAGGTACTTTTAAGATGTCACGTGATATATATTTTCAGCAAATAATTAAAAATGCTCAATAAACACCTAGTGTTGGAAAATGGCTTAATTTTTTGCAATCTTTACAGCAAATTAAAAGTGGGTTCCACAATTTAATTTTTGTTGATATTTGGAGGAAAATGGTTAATTGCATGTGATGATTAATTACATATATATACTTTCAAAAAAATATTTTTAAGGACTTAAAGATATTTATCTCCAAAGGTGATCACATAGGCCCGTTGGTAATGTTTACAATTTTTTGTTTTTCATTTACATTAAATAAAAACAAATATTTTTATTTATTTTTATAATAAAACGAAAACAAAAACATGTTTAACACATGAATATTTAGAAAGTAATTATCAGATGTGGTAACCGAAGGTGATGGCCGTTAATAATAGCAAGAGTTAGTGGTGGTAGTTGGAGACAGTGGTCAAAGACGGTGGCTACATGTGGTGGTCGCAAGTTGTGGTCGAATGCGGTGGCTGAAAGTTGTGATGCTCCATCTTTTAAGCACGTCAGGACATACATAAGTATAATTAAGGAGAATATTCTAACAATTCATTCATAGTTACCTATTATAAGTACTATATCATTAAGAGTTCAGAATTGTTCAAAATACAGTTTCACAAAAGATTCAACAAAAATTACAATAAGGCTGTGAAAACTGAACAAAAAGAACGAAATAGGTGAACTTGAAATTCTTCAACTTGCATTGTCGGGGTCGGCTGGCTCTTGCCACTCACCTTGTTCTTCAAATCCTTCTTCTCCTTTGTGTGCGACTTCCTCAAAGAGTTCCTCCTACTCACCTGTGGCACAAATGCCATGAGCCAAAACTTAGAAACAAACTCCCTAACCCTTCTAACTAAACTCACTACAAAATATTCTACAACACATATCATATAATACCCAATACAATTTATAGTCAAGAAGACAAACAAATTTGACAATTACGGCAAGGCAAGTATTTGTAAGAATAAGTATACAGGTGTGTGATGCGAATGAATGCAATGTAAGTGCTCAACCTAACATATACCCAGAATCGTAACACGAATTCCACGCCGAGAATTTTAGAGTAAACTTTATGGGAGTTGATCACAAAAGCCATTATCGCGCCTCATTACGAATAATAAACGTGCGCTTTGGCTTTATGCCTTAACTGTTTTACTTAATGGCAACGGCGTGGGATCTGAGCCCCCTCTTGGGCCACCAAAAATAATTTTCCTACATCTAATAAGTAGATTTGTCCCATCTTAAGACTTGTGATGCCTTGTCGGTGTCAAGCCAAAGTCTAAGCCATCGAAACCAGAATGCTAGTAGCGAACACGTGGTGCCCAATAATATTCATAAATAATAAATTTTTCTTTTTGAACACAGGGGGCATGCCCGAGGTGTTCACAGGAAATATGTCCCAAAACAGTTACAAAAATGGCTATTAGGGATGCCCTAAACTAGGAGCTGAGAAAAAGAACAATTTCAATATAACTCAACCCACAATGATAGATACGAAAAGGACTCCAATACGCGGAAATACAAATGCGACAATGCCTATGATGTACAATATGCGTCTCATGTACTGTAAGGACCCAGTACCTGTTTATTTTATTCTTTTATATTTTCAATAAAAAAGAGAAGAAATTAAATTTGGGCTTGGGTGCCATAAAATTTTACTCGCTAAAGGTTGATTTAATGATATGTGAAAGTGAAGTGGAGATACATGGTGATGAATGATTTTGATATGGCTAACTTAACGGAGAGATTCAAATATTTAGATGTGAACAAAGTTTGAAGTTTGAGTTGAGTTTTGAAAAAATTTGCGGAATTCAGCTTCAGGGGTCACCGCTCGAGCGGTGGGGGTCCGCTCGAGCGGACTATCGAGAAATGCTTGGACAATTCTAGAACGTTGGCAAAATTTTGGGGGCATATATTCATATCCTATATATATGTGTATCAACCCGCGTGAGAACCCAGTTTTGTTTTATGATTTTCTTCTCCTCCTCTCTTCTTCTCTTCTTCTTCCTCTTAGAGAGAGAGTGAAACCTAAACCCATATGAGAAACCCTAGCCCTCCACCATAAAAATTGAAGGATTAAAGCTTGATTGAGGGTAACTAAGGATGAAAATCAAGCTTTAGAGCAAGGAGATAAGAGATAGAACATCAAGAAAGCAAGAACATCTACAACCAAAACCCTAGGAGGGAGAAATTGGAGGAAATTCAAGCTTTTGAGCAAATCCAAGTAGGATATAGATTCTCTCATATGTTTGTGTTGATTTTGGTTGATAATTTGTTGTATGAGTATAATATAGTAGATTTCAC
Source organism: Heliamphora exappendiculata (assembly GCA_034768845.1). Taxonomy (NCBI): domain Eukaryota; kingdom Viridiplantae; phylum Streptophyta; class Magnoliopsida; order Ericales; family Sarraceniaceae; genus Heliamphora; species Heliamphora exappendiculata. The sequence goes on from JAOTRH010116695.1 coordinate 17,925, forward strand.
ACATGCTTTGAAGGATTGATAGGGTTATGTGTGAGTTGAGCTAGTTTTTCATAAAGATTTGGGTTTTTTAAAAATGATAAACCATAATTTTAAGAAATTCTTGCATAAAAAGGGTTTATGAAACTTGAATCTAATGTTTTTGGGATGAAAATTGAGATTTGGGACATGTTTGAGGAATGTTTAAGGGTATTGAAGTTAGAAACTCAAAACATAAGAAAATCTGAATTTTTCTCGGGCACGAGCGCACTTGAGCGGAGCTCTATCCGCTGAGCGGTCAACTGGCAGACAGTTGGGCACTCGAGCGCCCGACGTCCGCTCGAGCGAACTAGCTGCGGAGGGCCAACTCTTTTTTATCATATCTCCTTCATCCGGACTCCGAATGGGGTCATTTTTGTAGTCAAATCAAAGCCCTGTAAGTCCTCTTTCTATTAAGACTACTCTCACAAGAAAATTCTTTTTGTAGAAAAAGTTATGATTAAAATAGTGAGGGTGTGTCAAAATGTCTTAACCATTTTTTACCCGTTTTTTGCCAAATGCTTTTAAAAATGATATTTTTGTCAATATTGGGCCTTTTCATCAAATTTCTTATCCCTTGGGCTATAGATATACCTACTTCATTACACCTGGGTTGGGATGCAAGTATCGTACTGATTGGTTGTGTTTGTGATAAAAAAATGGATTTTAACATGTAACTAAGGTTTTAAGAACAAGTATGGGTATGGATAATTGTGGGCTATGTAATGACATGGTTATTATTTAAGATTTTAAGCTTTAGAAAGGAAATATGTATTTTAACTTGTATATATATGTGTATGATGGGTGCATTTTATTTTTTTCACAGGGCATGATTTCAAATGAATTTAATTTTGTGTTATGGATGCTTTATGAGATTAATGAAAGAAATGTGAAATATGATTCATGAAAGGTTGTGTATTAGAGTTTATGATGCATTTGATGTGAAAAGAGAAATTGAATACTAAAACGAATGTGACTTGATAATGAAATGGGAAAGTTGAAATTGGAATTGAAACGAAAATGTGAAAATGATTGGGAGAGGAATCAATTGTGGGTTGGACTCCCGAATTCTTTGGTGTGAAAATGAACAAGTAATGAATCGTATGGATTGATGTGGATTAAGTTGGGCTAACGGTTCCGCGATGAAAGATCGAAAATTTGCGCAAGATAGGGACCACATGCCCACGGGTTAGCCCCCGAAATGTGGTGTTATATCGTGGTGAGTTATAAAGCTATCTATTACTCAATGATTTCGCGTAGCCTATTGGAAATTAATATGGAGGGGTATCTATAAGCTGCACTCGATGCCGGTTCATTAATTGTGATACGATTTTGTGATAAACCAGGTAATGAAAAGATGACACAATTTTGTGAAAAATCAGATAATGGGATGATGATATGGATAATATGAAAGGATACATGGGAACAAATTGGCGTGCGTGAGTGTGTGCGTGTAAAGGAATAATAAATTGGTAAAAGTTTGCATTTTTCTTCAATTGCACCCATCACACCTCCCAAATCATGCATCACATCTGAGTTAATCTATATTCTACGAGCTTCGACTCACGTATGTTTTCCAAACCATTTCAGGTTTTGAAGACCAGGGACGATACCAGGACAAGAGATGCTTTGGGAAAGACTAGAAGGATGATCTAGTGTTCACTTGTATTTTGCATTATGATTGTATATAAACCTGAATGAAGGATTGTAATTAAAGATATTATGGTTGTAAATGAACTCTTGAGAGTTCATGCATTTGTTTTAAATTTGATATGTGCGAGAATATAATTGTCTAAAGAAAGTTTTTAAAATTGATAATCCTTAGGAGGATTGGTTTGGAGTTGGTTCACGGGTCCCCAGGGTTCGGGACGTGACATGTACAACTATTTATAGCATGGCATCTAAGCATGGTATAGCTCATTGTACAACTCATTAAAGCATGGAGTATATACAAATATATGAAGCACAAGTTATTATTCATAAGACATGGATTTAACATAGGGCAGGACTTTTACTCATCAAATAATCATTTTCACACACTAATCATCTAACATAATTTAATTAAGGCCGATATGTTAAGTCCCACAACATAACATGCTACTACACACTTAACAAAATTAAATTAAAATCATGTATCAATTTAAAATGCATAACAGCGTTTTGGGGTACCTAGGCATGGAGTTAAGTTTTGATTTCTGGACACTATTTAGATAAAAATATTTCATATAACTCTTATGTTTAACATTAAGGTCAAATCCTAGGATAAATGGGTCCTTTAGTTCATTTAAGAGAAAATAATTCAGTACTTTATAGAGAAAAATACAGAATTTAGGCTTTAGTTGGTCTCGATTTTGGGGCTGCCAATCAAGAGTTATGGGTTTGATTTTTGGATATGTTCTAGTTTAATGTGTCCCCTACAAGTTTTATGTTTAGTTCTAAGACTAATTGTTTGGAACAAGTCAACGATTTTGTCCATTTTACAAAATGGGTTCAATCAGCAATAAAAGGATCAGCAGAACCTGGTTACAACAGAGAATGTTTAAACGTTTTGAGGAACCCTTCAAGGGTATCTAGGTCTAATTTTTGGTCAGTAAATATTTTGATTTGTTATCTACATTGTTCATGAAAACCACTTTTGAATTTGGTCACTAAAAACATAAGTTTCTGGTCATACAAAAATATGTGACATAGAGCTCTATCAGTCACAGATTTACAACAGTAGTTTTGAGGAGTGTTTTGACCAATCAAATCTCTATGTTTAGGCTCCTTATTGGTGGACAGAAAGATAAACATGCTTTCTATAAGTTTCATGTTTTAACCTAAGCTTGGTTCTCATTCTAACTTAAGATTTTTATGCCAAAAATTTAGGGTGATCAGAATCTGATACTTTTTAGCAAAAATAGTATATCATGAATTATGCCCAATGAAATCACTTCAAACCAATTTTATATGAAAGATAATGCCAAAATCTAGGTCCATACATAAAATTCTCAATTACTTCATTTTTCTACAATTAGTTATGATAAATTAAAGTTCGGGGTAAAAAGTCATAATAACCAAAAAATCAGGCCTTTCAGGGTTTTGGTGTTCTAGGTCATGGTGTAACAAGATTTGGCTTCATTTCTTTGCATGCATGTATTTTGTACATAAATATCAAAGTTTCAGAACATGTACAAGTTGTTAAATTCAAAAGTAGCCACATGCAACCATATTCAACAATCAATTAAACATGAGCAGCCTCTATTTTGGCCTTACAACGCCTTTTTATTATTATTTTTTCTTAGATGTGTTTATAGAGATGAGTTGAATGATATTTTGTAAAAGAATAATAGAAGGTTTGTAGGAGTTTACTTATTTGTTTAAAGATCTAAAAATGGTGGATGGCTAGGACTTAGCTTTAACGTAGCTTTCTTACTCCTTCTAAACTTCTTCTTTCTTCCTTTTTTCTTTCTCTTCCTTTTCTCTCTTGAAAAACTTAAAAAAATCTTTGATCTATCTCTCCCCTCTATTTTGCCAAAAATATAGAAGAGAATAAAGGGTCTTGGTTGTGTTTTTATAGCAAAAATGTTGGTGGGTCTCAAAATTATAATGTAAGCCTTTTTATTATTTTTCTAAAATTTTATTGAATGCATGGGAGATTTGTTCTATTTGAGACAATGCAAATTCATATTTTGCAAGTGCGATTCAGCTATGATAGGTTTGGGAGGCTCAAGGTCTGATTTTGTATGTATGTAAGGTTTAAATTATATTTTCGTACCATTTTGCGCAAGAAAAAGCCTAAAACATTAATTTAGTATATCTTTTTGATGTCTTTAACTACTAAAACCTATTATTTTAGTGTGTTTATAATTAATTTAGTAATCGTACGAATTATCATAATTTTTATAGCAATTGATTAAATCGGTATAAGTTTTTAAGTCAAATTAAGCTAGTTTGACAAGAATTGACTTTTTTACTTATTTATTGTGTAGGAACTTTATACAATGATTTGTTTACTTTTGTTGACCTATATTATTATATTATTATATTATTATATATATTACTTGTTTATAAGTATTGGATCATAATAATACTTAATTTATATAATTTTTTCTCATTTGTGAGCTAAAAAGGCAAAAAAGTGACTTTTATGCACAAATCCCAAGGTGGCTAGCCTTTTAAAGGTATTTTTTTATTTAATTGCATCTAAATATCTGATTTAAGGTGTCCTTGTGTCAAAATTTAAATTTTTAAGACTTTATGTTGTACTAGAAATAAAATGGTCATTTTATCATAATTACGAAAAAAATTTATCATTAATTTTATATTTCGTGCTATTTACTTAATTTAAGATGTCACGAGATTTCTCTGAGTATTAGGACTTCTCTTCTAAGTATTTGGTCTTTTTAGAGTTTTCGGGTAAAATTAGAATTTCGATTTAATTAAGATTTTTATTCTTTTAACGACTTAAGATCTTGTCGTCTAACCGTTACTAATATTAGTGTTTGAGCCAGATCGTTACAGAAGTAGTGGTCAAAGAGAGTAACCGGAGAAGATGGTCGGAGGTGGTGACTGAAAGTGTTGATTAGAGGTAGTGGAGGAAAAAAAGATAGAATGAAAATTAGTTTACAAAATAAATAAAATAATATTTTTTCTATTTATAGGAATTTAGTAAATTTTAAAAACTGTTTATATTTTTTTGAAAATAAAAATAATTATCAAGTATATTTTTGTTTATAGTTTACAAAAAAATTTAAAACAAAAACAAAAAATAGTAAACATAAATATTACCAAATGGGACCTTAAAGTTGGAAAAATGAAAGGTGGGAAGCTTTGTCCCTCACTATTTTGGGGGAAGGAAGATTAAGATGCATATAAGATTCTACCTTTAACTAAGGAGATGGTCCATTTTTGTGGATAGAAGATGACCTACCCAAGTGAAGCTTGGGCTTGGAATAAACCCAAAACACACGCGTGCCGCTGTCGGCCGATTGAACTGGGTTAGGTTTCGGTGTGGGTTCTTAGGTCGTCCCATGTATCTCTTTGGGCCAAATTTATGTAAATTTTTAGATATTTAATTTACTATTTTTTCTTCTCTAAGTTTTTCCTCTACACCCATCACATGCTCCGTTATTTAAAGCTAGCTCCCTCGCCTTTTTCAGTCATTTAATTCTAGTCTTCCTTCAACTTCTTCTTGCTTTGTTGCTTCGTTTGATAAAGAGAGTTTAGAGACATAATCAGTTTGCTGTGTGTTTCATCCGTATGCAGTGGTCGTTTTATTTTAAGAGGCAAACGTCCATGAGTCACAAACACCGAGGTGAGGACAAATTTCGTCTAAAAGACATAGGGTCAAGCAACGTTGATCACATTTTTCTTCTAATTATGCAACGAGTTTGTAATTGTTTAATTTACAGTTTCTATCTCGATTTTAATACAAGTTATACTTTTATATTATTTTTATGTTTCTATTTTTCTTGAAGTATACGAGATTTTATTCTATTTTTAAAAAAGAAAACTTTCTGTTTACAAGTTTTTGAAAGATGTTTTTTTGCATTATTTTCCTATAATACAAATTGTAAAGAAATTAATTTAATGTTAATTTCTATTAAATGGAAATCCAGGGTGTTTTGTTTAATTAGAACTCTATTTAACTTTTAGGATAGGTTTTGGAAGGGATAATGCAATCTAGAATCCTATTAGGATCTAGTTCTCTTCTATCCTTTAATTTTTTGATATAAGAGTTCTTGTTGAAGAGTAAGTTCGTGGTACATACAGACAAGTCTAAGGTACAAGCAGTCAAAGCAATACTCGACAAAGAGGCTCAGCCACCTGACCGCTCGAACGCCCTTATGCCCGCTCGAGCGGAGCTCAAGCGTTTTAATTGAATAGAAGTTCTGCCTGCCTGGGGGTTTAATGATCTATAAATAGGTCTTAGGGATGCACGAAATACACCTTTGATAGAATATAATACTGAGCTTCAAGATCACATCAAAGGTTTATTCGTGTATCCAAAACTTATCAAAGATCATTTGAAGGAAAAACTTAGACGGCGTTCTAAGTTCCGATGGAGGATTCTACAGGAGAAACTGCTACGAAAATTCGTTACAGTAGGAATCAAGAGAAAAACGGTGAATGAGAATTCGGCATACAAGCTTAGAACTAGAAGATTGAGGAGTCGATTAAAGAGTTTATAAGTTATATTGTAACTGTTCGTGAAATAGTGCTTGATTCCTAGACTTTGTAGTCCCGTAATTTTTTACCCGTAGGGTTTTTTTTCGTAAAAAATTCTGTGTTGTGGTTTCTTCTTGTTTGTTGTGTTTCGTGAATGTGATTGATTAAAACTCTAAAATCATATTTTTCGAAATAAAATAAAATTATATTTTTCAATTGGTATCAAAGCAGGTTCTTTTTTTATATAAAAAGTTTTCAATCATAATCAATCACATACATCGAATCTCCTAGAGAAGGAAACTCAACTGTACAACCTCCGTTGTTAGATGGAGAAAACTATCCCTATTAAGAAGCTCGTATGAGTATGTTTCTCAAATCTATCGACGAGAGGGTCTAGATGACCGTTGTAATTGGCTATAGCCCTCCAATTGTTAAGTTTGGCGATGATATGACTTTAAAATCTACTGAAACATGGAGAAAAAAGATTTAGACGAAGTAGGCTGGAATAGTAAGACTATCAATGCTATTTTTATCGGTGTCACACCAAAATAATTCAGACGTACATGTACGTATGAAAGCACTAAAGAAGCATAGGATATCCTGGAAGTCACACACGAGACACATCAACTATTAAAATTTCTAAACTTCAAAAGCTCACCACAAGTTTTGAAACCCTTCGAATGGAAGACAATGAGACCTTTGATGAATCTGATGCAAAGTTGAGTAACATAGTAAATTCTAGCTTTATACTTTATGAAAAAAATCTTGAATCTCATATTGTTAGGATAAAAATCTTACGGTCACTACCTGAATATTTTCGACCAAATATTACTGCTATTGAAGAAAGTAAAGATATTAATTCTCTAAGAGTGGAACAATTGCTTGGAAATCATCAGACTTTTGAATCAAATCTACGTCAACCTAAAAAATCAAAATGCGCTGCTTCAAAAACTTCTAAGGTTGTGTTAGAGTTTTCAGATGGTGTGGCATAAATTGATCTTGAGGTTATGGCATTTATAGTTAAAAAGTTAAAAAGAATTGTTTTAAATTAAAAACCTAACCTCAAGTCAAAATATGGAAAATTTGGTGACAAAAGTAAGAATGTGGTTAAGTTTGAAAAAAAGAGAGGAAAAGTTTAGAACCAGAATATATAATGCTTTGAGTGCCAAGGGTATGGACATATTGCACAGAATTGCACAGAATTTTACAAACACTCTGCTAGTTCACCGCTCAAGAGGCCTTCTCTGCGCTCGAATGGTCTTAAAAGCTTCTTGTGCCTCGGGTTGTTGTTCGTTCGAGCGAGATCTCTGAGCGTTCGAATGGGTGTTAAGTGTGACGCCCCATCCTCTGAGCACATTGGGGCATACATAACTCGGCTAGTTCACCGCTTGAGCGGCCTTCTTTGCGCTCGAACGGTCTCAAAAGCTTCTTGTGCCTCGGGTTGTTGTTCATTCGAATGGGATCTCAGAACGCTCGAGCAGGTGTTAAGTGTGATGCCCCATCCTCTGGGCACATCGGGACATACATAAATATAAATAAAATAATATTTTATCCATTCATTTATATTTACATATTATAAATATTACATCTTTAAGAGTTCTGAACTGTTCAAAAGTACATAGCGATTACAATTTCACTAAGGATTTTCAAGATATTACAAAAGTTGTAGGAAACTGAACAAAACAACAAAAAAATAGAGGTCTGGAATCCTCATACCGCATCAGTGGGGTCCATATGCTCCTAGAACTCACCTTGTTCTTTGAATCCGTCTTCTCCCTCTAGGACGACTTCCTCCAAGTACTCCTCCTCACCTGTAGCACGAATGTCATAAGCCAAAACCCAATAAAAAATACTCTAAACCTTCTAATCAATCTCACGGCACAAAATTTACCACAACGCATACTATGTAACACTTAAACACATTTTAAAGTCAAGAAAACAAACAAATTTATAACAGGGTAGTAGATAAGTCAATAAACATACGTATGAGAAGCCGTGTATGCAATGCAAATGAGTGGCACCATTAAATTCCCGTACGTTAGGCTGTCATACACCAACATTCCTGATCATGACGGCGTATAGCGAACGTTCGGCTAAAGACGTGGCATAGCTCAAGACATAACACGGCTTAGGATGTTCTTGGCCCAAAGTCATTCATACTCAACACAATAATTCGAATGGCACCATTACGCTCCCGTACGTTAGGTTCTCGTACGTCAGCGTTCCCGATCACTGCGGCTTATAGCGGCAGCTCGGCTCAAGACGTAATACGGCTCAGGACGTAACACGGCTCAGAACGTACACGGCCCAAAGTTAACATATCCAATACAATAATTTGAATAGCACCATTATGTTCCCATACGTTATGTTTTCGTATATCAACGTTCTTGATCACTACGGCTTATAGCGGCAGTTCGACTTAAGACGTGATATGGCTCAGAACGTAACATGGCTCAAGGCATATATGGCCCATTGTCAACACCCCCCATCAACTAGGACTTATAAATCAAGATAAAAAGGTATGCCTTCCTCCACGTCAACCATATCAAGATACAACTCACAGATATACAAGAGGTAACCCACAAGATATCTTTAGTGCCACAATCACAATACTCATGATATAATAACTTATATTCTAAAGTACAACTAACAATGGCATAATATGCAACTAAGCATAGCAAATTGTACAACCCAACATAGCATATGTACAACTATGTGAGATGCAAGATCAATTCTCAAGATACAATTCAAACTCGAGTCCCACGACAAAGGGTACTCAAACATACGCATAGCAACTTTAAAGGCCAAGTTTGAATATTAAATTAAAATGGTTGACAAGGTTTTGAGGCACCTAGACTTGGAATTAAATTATAATTTTTAAACACCATTCAGATAAAAATATTTTTTACAACTCTTATATTTATCACTAACACCAAAACCTAAGGAAAATGGGTGAATAAAACATCCTAAGCGAAAACGGTTCAGCACTTTTTTCAAAAATTTATAAAAAAATACACCTCTGTTGGTCTCGCTTTTTGGCTATCAAACCAAGTTGAATTGAGCCCATTTTTGGATATGTTTTAGATAAACGTGTCCCCTACAAGTTTTATATTTAGTACTATGGGTGATTGTTTGGAACAAGTTAAAGTTTTTGGTCATTTTATAAAATAAGTTCTATCAGCCACTAAAACTCAGCAGAGCCAGTTTTGGTTAGTGAGTTTGAAACGGTTTTAAGGGACCTTCCCAAGGTATCTAGGTCTGATTTTTGGACAGCCCGTATTTTCATATGTTAGCTACAATATTCATGTAAACTACTTTTGGAGTAGGGCACTAAAAATAGGAATTTTTGGCTATACAAAAATATGTGACAGAAATGTCCTTTGAGGGCAGAAACACATCAGAGAGTTTAAAAGAATTTTGACTTATCAAGACTCAATATTTTATGCTAATTTTTTGTGGGTAGTTATATATACATGTTATCGACAATGTGTATACTTTGGCCAAAACTCGAATCTCATTTAAATTAGGGTTTTTAGGTCGGTATTGTCGATTGATTCGAAAATGGTACACTTTGGTAGAATTACAATATCTCAAATTCTACTTAATCAAATGAGTTAAAACTAACTTTAGATAAAAAAAATTAACACAACGATCTAAATCTGGACATAAAGAACATTTTTAGAGAAATTTTCTACATTGAGTTATGGAGTTCCAAAGAGTAGGGCAGAAACATCAAAGTTCTCAAAAATCAGGTTCCTTTATGTTCAAGGCTCCTACTTATGATATGTCAAGGTTTTATTCCATTTCTTTGCATACTTGTGTTTTATACATGAATATCAAGGTTCCATCACACTTCTAAGTCATCAAACTCAAACATAACAACACACAAATACATCTCATATCATACAAGAACACAACAGTCCCTATTTCTCAACTATAACGTGTTTTCGGTTTGTTTTTGTTTCTCGATTTTGAAGTGTTTAAAGAGATGAGTTGAGAGATATTTTGAGTGATATTAGATATAAAGTTTAGAGATTTTAATTACTTATTTGAGGGCTCAAAAGATGGAAGGATGGAAGGACTTAGCTTTAGAAAAGCACCTCTCCTTGGTTCCTCCTTCCCTTATTCCTTCTTCTCCCTCTTTTCTCTCTCAAACTTATATGAACACTCAAGAACTATGAAGGTCTGGTCCCTCACCCCCTTTTGGCCAAAAATAATGAAGGGGAAAGAGGGTGTTTGGCTTAGTTTATATAGGAGAAGACTAGGGAACAAAGATGGAACAAAATGATGAAATTTTAGTCATTTTCTTTGCATATCGCATGGGTTGATAAGACTTAGTGCAAGTTTTGAAAAAAAAATCAGATTTGGTGGAGGAAATACAGCTAGGGTCATTTTGGGGAGACAAAAATCTAATCCCACATCAATCAAAGGGGTTTACTTTGGTTAGCGTACTTTTTTGTGCAAGAAAATACTTTAAAAGTTAATTTGATATATCTTTTTAGTGTTTTTTCTACTGAAACTTATTATTTTAGTATGTTTATGATAAATTTAGTATTCCCATAAATTATCATGGTTTCTATAATAATTAATTAAATAGATATTGTGTTTTAAGTCAAATTAAGCTAGTTTGATAATATTTGCATTTTTAACTATTTTATTGTGTATGAACTTTAATAATAATTTGTTTACTTTTGTCAACCTATATTACCATATTATTATGTATATTACTTGTTCAACAAGTATTGGATCGTCATATTGCATGATTTGATACATTTCTCATCTTTTTAAGTTTTAAAAGAAAGCAAAAATCTACTTTTCGGCACAACTTTCAAGGTGGTCCACCACTAAGGGGTATTTATTATTATTTTTTATGTTATTTTTTCTTTTGCTACTTACCTGTGCTTAAATCCTTGATTTAAAGTGTTCGTGTGTCAAATTTTGAGTTTTTAAGACTTTTTACTGTACTATGGATAAAATGATCATTTTACCCTAATTATGAGAATTTTTTATTTTTAATCTTATATTTCATGTTATTTACTTAACTTAGAATATTGAAAGACTCTCCGGGTGTTATGTTTTTATTACTTGAGTTTTGGACCTTTTTAGGATTTTTAGATCAAACTTAGAGTTTTCAAGTTGAGTTAGGATTTCAAACCTCTTTCAAGTTCTATGGCCTCGTGGGCTATCCATCACTAATACTTAAGATTTGGGCTAGGTCTTCATATGGGTCATTATCAACCGAGTTGCTACAACTGAGGTCTGAACTGGGTCATTACATTAAGCATCTAAGTCTTAGTATGACTCTTGCTCGACCAGTCCTCTGTGCGCTCGAGCAGGGTACTAAGCGCTTAAGTGGACTGTCGTGAACCAAAAATTAAAATGGGCCTTTTGACCTTCCTCTGTTCATTCTTTCTCGTTTCTCTCCCATATTTCTCTCTGATTCTTCCTTCTTGATAAGTGTTTGCTCTAATCTTGGACACCAGAAGTTGATTTTTCGTGTCTCATCACTAAGCAATGTTTTAATCTCATGCATTTATGTTTCAATAGAAGGTTATTCTTCAACCTAGGGTTTCGGGTTGAATGATTTTGTGCTTGATCTTTTGTTTTTCCCTTTGTACTTCATGTCTCGCACGTTCTTGACCCTTCATATTGCGTCCTTGCTGAATCAAACATTTGAGTTCATAGATCTTGTTCGAACCTAGGGTTTGAAGAATGATCTCTCATAGTTCGAAGCTAGGGTTTAATAGGCATGGTTTCTCATGGTTCGAACCTAGGGTTTAATGGGCTCTTGTTGTGAAATGCAAGCTTGGTAGTCAAAATGGTAGGGTTTAGTCGATACATGCATGCTCACCCATCACATGAACACTATCTTGCACACCACATGTATGATGAATGGCCTGAGAGGAATAAACTAAGCCTTTCAAAAAGTTACACATGCTTTTTGCTTTTTCTTCACTGTATATCTTGTTAGTTTTACTGGATTATGTGAGATTGTGCGATGTGAGTTTGATTTTGTATGTGAAACGTCGATTTGGTTTCTGTTTTGGGTGCTTCCACCCCAATGATGGGCTATGTCCTCTGTTGAGTGTGTTTGCGTTAACCCATCCTAGGGTTTTGTTTCTCATGTCGAGGGAACTTTGATTCTCATCTTGTATACAAAACCCAAGTTAGCATTGGTTAGGTCTGCCTTGTATCCTTCACAAAGAATCCAAATGCTAAGGTTATGTTTTTTTTACACTATTTTATTTCAACTGTTGGTCTGGCAGTCTTGATATGTGTATTGTTATATACGATGATTTCTATTGAGGTTTTTTTTTTTCATACTATTGGCATTGGATTTTTGTTTTTGAGTTAAATATTTAGGCTATTGTTCATATTTTTTTATGTTATGATAATGTTGACTTGCAATTGTATTGGGCTTATACGATTATTCTTTGAATTTTGTGAGTTAAACTTCACCCTTGAGTAATGACATACATATCTAATTCATATTGGTTTTGATGTGTTAAACAGGAACATGCCTCTTCGCACGAAAAAGACTGCTAGATGATCTAAGACTCAGTACGATAAAAATCGATTCATGTCGCTCGAAGGAGAAGAAAAGTTCCGTCATCTATTCGCTGACAGACCACTTTTGTTAGAAAAGAAGGTAATTATATTTGATTTCACTAAATTTGGTATTCCTCTTATATTCGAGCAACTAGGTTGGACCCCCTTCCTTCAAGTTGAAGGGGAAGTCTTCGTAGATCTTGTTCGGGAATTCTACTCGAACATGCATGATTTAAAAACCCGCTGGTTTACTTTCAAAACCTATGTTAAGGGAAACCACATTCTTATGATCCCAAATTCCCTCATTGCCCATATGGGGTATAATAGTCCACCTGTGTCTGACTATCCACCTATTCTCATAAATCCCAGTTGGTCATATACTGAGATTGCCACAGCATTATGTGGCAAACTACGCGAATGGATCAGTGGTTATCTCTTCCAAAATGAACTCACCCCCACTTTTTGTTTGTTAAACATCATAGTTAGTGCCAACATTCATCCTCGAGGGCAAGTCTCTTATATCAATCAGGTGAGGGTTTTAAAATGTTTCCTATCAGTCAAGGTAGACGTATAGGCTTAGCTCGTATCTTTCTTTAGTCTATGCTGAAAGTTGTCCACGGCAACAAAAATCGCCCTTCCCTATGGACTGTTTCTCACAAAATTTCTCAAGTCCCTTTCCTCTTTTTGTTAGAGTTGGTATACTGAAAATAATATTTTTAGTATTTAATTTTATTTTAATAAAATTAATTTTTTATTTTATGAGAATCTTTATGAGCAATGTATACATATCATTTATTTGTTATGCATGAATATATAATATTTTGTATAGTATTTAATCTGGTGTGTAGAGTACGGACTACACACATAATACCAGATTTTAAATTCTTGCAGAATATAAGTTTTATATTCACAATTTAGATAGAAATGGATATACCATTGATACGACTGTAGCACAGAGTTTTAGTACGCCTATCTTGGTTACGGGAAATAGATAATAGTATCGTCTATTATTCTAACTCTGTGTGGTAGTACACTTTATGTGTATTGAACGGGATATTTTGAGTAATTAATTTTGTACTGACTATATAAATTAATTCACACTCCAAGATTATTATGAATAGTTCTTATCCTCTTAATCTTGAAATAATTATTAATTTGCGTATATTTAATATTCGTTGTTTTGATATATTAGAGGGTGCGATCTTATATTGGTCTATATTCTCGGTGAGTTGGATAGCAGTATTATTTATATAGAAAATATTAATTATTAACGAAATCCGTGTCTTGAAGATTGAGATTGACGATATCCCCTTAAGGATGCTTATAAGTTTTGACCGGACCAAATTCTGCTTGTAGATTTAATTATCCAGCGGTCAAATAAGTTAAGCGGAAGGGTTTAAGGAATATCAAGATGCTGATTAAATTAAATTGTCAATAATTAAATTTAATTGGCGGGTATCGAAAATTGTAACGTGGGGAGAAATAGTAAGCATTTAATAACAGGAGCTCAATGCAAGAAGGTCTTGAGATTATGGGTCGGAGTGCAATTATAGTTCTTTAGTAGTGTGAACTGTAATTCAGCATTTTATGAAAATTATAAAAATCGCTACATGTCTTTCCATAATTGCAGAAATCTCTAGTAGATGTCTATGTTCCACTGGAAGTCTGACTCATAATTACTTTCCAGATCTCTGCTGTAACCCTATATATATGGGGATAGGCTAAGTCAGTTTTAAATGATTTTAGATCATTATTATTATGAAATTATTTTTATCTTTCAAGAATTAAATATATCGAGATTCTGTTGGTACGAGTTCTCGGAAGATCGTAGCCCACACTACGTTTGAGGATTGCATATGAAAATACGGTAGAAGATCTGAAAAGAGTTTCAACTCGAATTCAAGCCGTAGTTGAAGAATAGATCGACAAAAGGTATTTTTCTAAATTAACTTTGGTTGCATGGGTTTATTTTTTATCGTTCTTCGTCAAAATTTTTATTTAGAGAATGTTTCGGTGTTTGCCCGTCCAGTTAATTTTTTACCGAAAATCGTTTACAAAAACAATGATCTTGGCAGTATTGTCTCTAACAAATTGGTATCATAGCCGTTTTATTTTTTGTTTACGATTATCGGGACCGAGTAGATTTAGAACTGTTGTTAACTTTGTTTTACAGACGTTCTAATTTCGATTTTATGATCATCTTTTATTTTTATATTTGATTGAGTATGTTGATGATGATTTAATTTATTTTTTAATCACGGGAGTTGGCCGTGATAGATTAATTTTTTTTAGATCGAGTGTGAGCCTACGAAACATAGGTTTCGATGTAAAATATTTTATATTCTATAAGTGATTTTTCGAGTTTATTAGAAAGGAAAAAAATAAAAACAAGTTGAAGAATGAAGATTAAAGCTGTGGCACCTATGTTGCCAAACTTGGAATAATTCTTTATGGAAGCCATGGGAAAAACATATTAAGATAAAGCCACTTGGATATTAATTATGCTACAGGATTATCAAGTGTATTAACCATGGAAACTTTCAAAGCCTTGATGATTGTGATTAATGACATCCACCTGTTAGCTTTCCGTTTGGATGGGAATTGATCCTCACTTGTGTGTTATCATCACTTGGAATAATTCTTCATATGATCCATTCAAGAATGAAGTGCGCCGCTATCCTTGGTTTGCATGTGTTGGGATTCATAATGCATGAAGAAAAACACACGTGGTATGGGCAGTGCAAAAATACCAAACACAGCAGCGGCGCTGAAGCAATTTTTTCGAAACAAGTTTCCAATAAAAAAGGAGCCGGTTTCCAAAACCAAAAGCAAGTGGTTTTTCAATTTCAACAAACACCACAGCAGTGAACCAAAGCAAGCTGTTTCAGAAATTCCAAAACAGCCGCAGCACCAAACACAGGCTTCGGTCCAATGGATGAAAACGTCGCAGCAGTGCAATCCCAACAAAACAGTGGTTCCCTATACGAGCCTGTTTCGGCAATTGAAAAGCAGCACGTTTGCTGCGTTTGTTTTTGTTTATTTGCTGTGAAAAAGCTATTTTTCGCAACAAGCAGTGTTTATTCAAACAAATAACCTAATTTAGAAAAAGATTTCAAAATTTATCTTTTTAAATAGGAGACTGAAACTCTTTAGAGTTTCGATTTGATAATAAAATCGAAATTTATATTTATCTGGTATTTAATTTATTTTATATTTTAATTGCGTGGATGAGATATATATTAGTTTTAATTATCCTGTTAATTTAATTAATTTTGAAATTCAATTTTAATTAAAATATTTTGTAATGAAAAATAAAATTATGTTTTTTTTAATTAATTAAATGAAAAACTTTAGATATTTTACTTTCTACAAAATATCACGTTTAAAGATGATTTTTTTTAAATCGGATATCTTGAAAAAATGTGAGAATTGATTTTGAATTTTGAATTAATTAAATAAAAAAATATTTAATCGAAATAAATTATTATTTTTTGAAAAATGTGAAACGAAAAATAAAATAAATAAATGTCTTTAATCACTACATTAACTAAAAAGCTGAACGAAAAACTGTGCATTTATTAAGTTTTATTTGTTACACATTAAAACACGAAAAGATGGTTTGATAAATAAGAATATTTGAAATCATGTATACGGAAAAATGTTTGATTCTTTCAGATCGTGCATTTTTTAAAATTAATAAATTTATTTTAATTAAACGAATTTTTATAACTCAAAAAAATATTTTAAAAATCTAAGTGGGAGAGAAAATTTATTCACAGACAAATCCTACAGTCTCCATCACCAGTTTGTAGGTGATGCAATTAAATCCTGCATGTCAGTAATAAGGTTTTCCTCCCCAACGGACAGATTAATTACGGTATTGCCAGTACAAACCTCCTTTAGGGATAATTCTGGATAATTGTTAGTGTGGATCACTTCTCTAACTGAAGATTTCATTGCGAAGTGATTAATTTGTGATTAGGTGATGGTTAATACTTAGCTATATATAATAGTATCATCTCTAACTGAGTCACTGCTATTATATATTGGACCAAAGCTATGTCAGTTATTTAATTTTACTTGGCAAGTTCAGTTGTCTAGATAGTAAAATTAAAAGGAATTGGTCTGTCTGGTCTTACGAAGGATAGTAGACGTCCTCCCAACGAGCCATGCTATTCTCAAGTTACCAGGGTGCTCACGAATTAATTTTAAAATGGTAGAGAAAATCAAATTAAAATAAATTCAAAATCTTTCTCATCATAATTAACGATTTTTTTTAATTATGTAATTCTCAGACTAAAATGGCTTTCAACCCACTCGCTTTAATACTCAAAGAGAACAAACTCACGGGACCGAATTTTGTTAACTGAAAAAGTAACTTGGATATAACTTTAACTACCAATAATATTCTTTCAATATCAGAAAATGTGTCTGTTTCAGAAAAAAGGTTCTTCTTCTCGGCCGAAAGGCATGAAGAAGAAAAATATTCAGAAACAGAGATACACGATTTCCAGGGAAGTAAGTATACCACGGACTGGTGTGAAAAAGCCGAAAGACAGATATTTTCACTGCAACCAGACACGACACTGGAAAAAGCTATGTCTAGTATTTATCAGAAGACAGAACAAACAGGGTAATTTTTGTTCACTGGTTGTGGAAACATGTTTAGCAGTGTTATTTACTGGTACCTGGTATGTAGATACGGAGCCACTAATCATGTCTGTAATTTATTGCAGGGGTTTCAAAAAATTCGATAACTTAGTGATGAAAAAATATACCTGCATATGGGTAATAATACAAAGGTAACAGCAGTTGTAGAGGGAGATGTCACTATCAGTTTTGGTAGAAATCGAGTTTTAATATTGAGAGATTATTTTTATGTACCTTCCGTGAGAAGGAACTTAGTTTTTGTTTCTTGATTGGTTAAAGACAGATATTTGATTTATTTTAATAACTCTGTGGTTATTAAGAATAATAAACAAGTTATCTGTTATGGTACATTGGTGGATAATTTTTATGTTATTACTCCCATCTCTCTAATACTGTAACTAACTGAATTGAATAACACATCTAGTTTACCCTATAAGAGAAAGTTTTCTTCTTTAATGAACCAAACGTTTCTTCGGTACTTATGCTTAGGTCATATTAATCTAAAAAGATAAATAGACTTGTAGCAGATGGACCTTTGAATTCATTGGAAGTGGAGGCACTTCTAGTTTGTGAATCTTGCTTAGAGGGTAAAATGACCAAAAGGCCCTTTTCGGCCAAAGGCTATAGAGTTAAAGAACCGTTGGAGCTGATTCATTTTAATGTGTGTGGTCCTATGATAATCTGGGCTAGAGGTGGTTTTGAGTACTTTGTCAATTTCATTGACGACTACTCAAGGTATGGATACATTTACCTAATGTACCGTATGTCTGAATACTTTAAGAAATTCAAAGAATTTAAGGCGAAGGCGAAAAAGCGTTTGGGTAAAAGTATCAAATCACTACGATCCGGCCGTGGTGAAGAATACCTATTTGAAGTGTTTTAGAACTACTTGTCATATGAGGAGATTACATCCTAGTTGACTGCACCTGGCATTCCACAGCAGAATGGTGTCGTAGAAAGAAGGAATAGAACTCTTATGAAAATGGTAAGGTTTATGATGAGTTATTCAGGTTTACCTGATTCGTTCTGGGGACTCGCTTTAGAGATAATGGCTTATATTATGAAGTTGGTACCTTCTAAGTCAGTACTTTCTACTTCCACAGAATTGTGGACCATGCATAAGCCTAGTCTGAAACCCATTCGAATTTGGGAGTGCCCAGCATATGTGCTGAAAGGGAACGCGAGTAAGTTGGAACGGAGAACAGAAGTCTGTTTCTTTGTGAGGTATCCCAAGGGAACGAATGGTGGTCTATTTTATAATTCTAAGTATTAGAAGGTTGTTGTTAACACCAATGTTTGATTCTTGAAAGATGATTATATTATGAATCACAGGCCCAAAAGAAACATTATTTTGGAAGAACTGAGAGGAAATACCAGTAGAACAGAAGAACAAGTCACTGATATTCTATTATCTCGTCGTTGTGGGAGAATTATTGGGACATGTGCAAATCAAGAACAGAGTGCTGATGCACAGGGTTCAGATTCTGCCTAACGTGTTACTGCTAATACACAGACATAGGTAGTGCCTCATCATAGTGGGAGGATTGTTCATCAACCTGATTGGTATATATTCTTGAGAGAGTCTTTTGATAAGATTCCAACATAACTAGATACCGAACCCTGTAACTACAATGAAGCACTTCAGGATAAAGATGCAGGTCTTTGGCAAAGGGATATGAATTAGAGATGGAATTTATGTATTCCAATTAGGTTTGGGAACTTGTAGAACCACCCAAAGGGATAAAACCCATTGGATGCAAGTGAATCTACAAGAGGAAGAGTGGAGCAGACGAAAAGATTGAAACCTTCAAAGCTAGGCTTGCTGCTAAAGGGTTCACTCAGAAAGAAGGAATTGATTATAAGGAAACCTTTTTCCCAGTAGCCATGCTTAAGTCTATCCAGATTTTCTTATCTATTGCTGCTCATTTCGATTACACAATCTGACAAATGGATGTCAAAATAGCTTTTCTTAACGGAAGTTTTGATGAGTGTATCTATATAATACAACCATACAGATTCATTACAAAGGGCCAAGAACATATGTTGTGTAAGCTTAAGAGATCCATTTATAGACTTAAGCAGGCATCAAGGTCTTGAAACACTTGATTTGATCAAGCCATTAAGTCTTATGATTTTGATTAGAGTCCGGATGACTCCTGTGTGTACAAGAAACGTGACGAAAGCATAGTGATCTTCCAAGTACTTTATGTAAACGATATCTAGATCATCGAAAATGATATGGGGGTATTATCTACGGTTAAAGTATTGTTATCGGGGTAGTTCGATATGAAGGATGTTAGCCCAATAGCTTTTTATTTTGATTTTGATGATTTTTAGGATTTATTTTCTAAGAATAAATGGCTTTTAATGGATAATATTTATATTTTCAAAATGAAAGTATTAACTTAGTTTGATCAATTAAGTTGACACCTTAGCAAAAAAAAATGACTTATCTCTCAAAAGAATTAAAACACTCAAGTATTCTTGCATGAGAATATTTTGTGTTGAACTCAATTGAAATATAAGTCAAATAATTTTAAGAAAAAGTATACTTGAAGCATATCAAGTGTATCAACACCTATTGAACAAATGGTTTGATACTCTAACAGTTTCATGAAGTTGTATTCAGGTATCAAAGCTTAGTGTCGACACAAACAAGTTTTGTGTCAACACAAAAGAGTCGAAGCTTTCAGGACTCAAAATGAGTCGACACAAATTATATTTGTGTCGACACAAAAGTGCTTCACACTTTTGGTATCCAAAATTTTGAGTCGACACAAATAAAAAATGTGTCGACACAAAACAATCGAGTCCACCTGCAGATTTTGGGTGTTGACACAAAGTTGAAGCTGAGTCGACACAAAAGTTCTGAGCCCGCTTGAAGAATTTTTGTGTCGACACCAAAGTCCAAATGTGTCGACACAAATATACCGAGGCTTCCTACAAAATTTAGTGTCGACATCGAAGGTAAGATGAGTCGACATAAATGGTCCTCCTTGGATGCTAAAGTTTCAAACGAGTCGACACCAGATCGAAATATGTCGATACCATGATGTTGGTGAGGTAGATTACAAAAATTGTGTCGACCCCTCAAAAAAATTGTGTCGACCCAACCACTTGAAGATATCTTCCCTAGACATTTTGTGCCGACACAAAGGGATTTGTGTCGACATCGGCGACAAAAATTCAAATTCACGGTAGACCTCAACTGTTGGATTTTTGGCATTTATTGCTCCCACATATCTCAAACGGTCATGAATGCACAAAAGCTTATATAAGGAGTAACTTTTTAATATTTACCAAAAACTAGATACTTACATTTACTATTCTATTGCTTGAATCAAACTCAGAATTCTCAAGCCCTCATTTATTGCTGAATCTCCAGCTCTTGTTCCTCAGCTCTCTTTACCTTCTCATTTATTGTAAATATTTCTGTAAAGAGAGTGAGTGCTTTACATTAATACTCTTCATTTATTGTATTTAATGGTGAGTCACCCTTTATCCTTTGAGTGAGTGAGTAAATCTCATCAAAGAAGAGTTCAAGAGAGATTAGAAGAAAATAGAAGATTATTTTCGTAGGATCTTCTTAAAGCTGTGCTAGGCTTTTGAATGTACCCGTAAACATTTGATTTAGCCAAGGAAAGTCTTGAAATTGTAAAGGCTTGGCATGCTCCCGCGAAGCATTCTGTATAGTGAAAATACTCAAAGGAGAACTTGAGGAGTGGACGTAGGCTTGGAAGAAGCTGAACTACTATAAATCTTTGGTGTTCGATTCAATCTCTCTATTCCTAACCTCTTTAATATTTGCATTACTTTAATCCTTGATTAAATTGGTATTTGATTGCATTATTAAAAGCTTTTCGATTTTTTTTTAAAATTGTTATTTATTTTTAGTGACCTAGTTCACGCACCTGTCTTGGGTTTTCTGGAACTAACAATTGGTATCAGAGCTTGGGCTCTTTTTTTTGACTTAACCGTTTAAAAGTTTGTATGGCAACCACTAGCATCGGACCTATCCAATCCGAAGATCAGTCGACCAATAGACCCCCTTTCTTCAATGGAATAAACTACAATTATTCAAAGGCTAGAATGAGAATTTACATTCAAATCGTAGATTATGACATTTGGCGGGTTATTATATATGGACCCAAAAGACCCACCAAAATTTTTGAGGGGGCTGCCATCCCTAAACCAGAGGTTGAATGGACTGAAACTGATATTAGGGAGATACAAAAAAATGCTAAAGTTATGAATCTCTTATATTGCTCATTTGACCCAAATGAGTTCAATATGATCTCTATATGTGACACCACAAAAAAATA
Organism: Heliamphora exappendiculata; assembly: GCA_034768845.1. Lineage (NCBI taxonomy): Eukaryota > Viridiplantae > Streptophyta > Magnoliopsida > Ericales > Sarraceniaceae > Heliamphora > Heliamphora exappendiculata. Next base: position 39,611 of record JAOTRH010116695.1, read on the forward strand.
TGGGATTGACTCGAAGTTACCCATGAGGGTACAAATCAAGTGAAAGAGTAAAAAATTAGTCTGCTTGTGCATAACTATGAATTATTCAAAATGAAGCATGTTGAAATAATTTCTGATATATTTACTCGCTTCATTGACATTATTAACGGACTAAAATCTCTTGGCAAGATTTATACTAATGCAGAAATGGTAAAAAATATTCTCAAGTGCATGATTAAGAGTTGGGAAGCAAAGGTCACAGTTATTCAAGAAGCTAAAGACCTCAACACTCTCAGTCTAGAAGAGCTCCTTGGTTCTCTCATGACCTATGAGATGAACAATAAAATGGATGATGAGGAAGACAATAAAAAGAAGAAAGGAATCGCCTTCAAATCCTCAACTCATGAAGAAGAATCGGAGGAAGACTTTTCAAGTGATAAAAATGAAGACATAGCTCTCATCACAAAGAAATTTAAAAAGTTTTTTAGAAATAAGAAACAAGGAGGAAGAAAGTTCTTTAAGAAGGAAGGACACCGAGGCGAGCCTACTAAATTCAAAGGCGACTCTAGCAAGTTCAAGAACGAATTCAAAAAGGAAAAAATCATCTACTATGAGTGTAAAAAGTCTGGATATGTAAAAGCTGAATGTCCTCAGCTCAAAAAACAATTTAAAAAGGGGTTCAAAAAGGCCATGATAACTGCTTGGGGTGAAAGTGATGACAACAGCTTTGAGGATGAAAAAGAAAAAAATGAAGTAGCAAACCTATACCTCATGGCCGGAGAAGATGATGAGATAACTCTTAACCCTTTCTCCTTAGATGAACTGCAATGTGCATTTGAAGATTTGCATGGTGAGTTGAGAAAAATGGGTGCAAAAAATTCTATTTTAAAAAAATTAGTTCTTTTCTCCTCAACTGAAATTGAGACTTTAAAATGTGAAAAATCTATTTTGAAAAAACATGTCTCTGCTTTGAAGGATAAAAACAAGGCTTTGGGTGAAAAAGTTGAGAATTTTACAAAAATCATTTATAAATTCACTCAAGAAAAGAACAACTTAGATAAACGTCCTGGGATGCAAAAAAGTGTCTTTGGCAAAGTTAGAATCGGATATAAACCTAAGAAAAAACAAAAGTTCTTAAGTAACATTTTTGTCAAAGCATTCTTTAATCATACAAATGCCACTTGCTTCCATTGTTTTGAGCATGGACACATTGTCACACACTGACCACACAGAAAACTCTCAAATATTTCTGTCAAGAAAGCTTGGGTTCCTAAAGGAACACACCTTCAATGAACTAATATCAAAGGACCTAAGAAAATTTGTGTACTAAAAGTCAAAACTTGATTCTCCTTGCAGGTATGTCTCAAATCCTCATTCAAGGAGGAGATGTGGTATCTTGATAGCACTTGTTCAAGACACAGCACTAAAAGTCAAAACTTGATTCTCCTTGCAGGAAAAACTGTCCGAACCTCAAAAAATGCTGCTGTCCGCAACAGCACTGTGCAACCAATTTTCTGGGCTTTTTTGACCTCTTCCCGAACTCGGTTTTTGACGTACCTTAAATCAAAAGAAATCTCTCAAAAAGTACTATTTTGCAATGAAAAAAACTGCTCCAAAACAGCCCAAAAATTTCCAAAAACACTGCCTAAAGTTGCTGCCGCCGCATCGCGCGTCATTGCCTTTAACCGCCAACTTCCCGAGGCCGTTTCGGCCTCATTCGAACTCCGTTTTCGACGTATGTTATATTGTTGGAAAGCTCTGGAAAAGTAAAATCTTTTTGTCTAAAATCTACTCAAAAGTAGCCTAGAAAATAGCTAAAAAACTGTCTGAAAGCTATTGCTGTAGCGCTGTCGCCGCCAGAAAAAACTGCTGCTGATTTTTTCCTTTTTATTGCATTATTTGGCCAAGTTTTTTTTTTTTTGGCTTTTGAAAATATTTTTATGTATGTTTTACTTCTATTTTATATTTAAAAAACTTTCTAAAAAATAGTCCAAAAAATGGACCAAAAAATCATAAAAATCGCTGCTGGCAAAGCCACTAGAACCGAGCTATTTTGGTGATTTTTTCTTACTGTTTTTGGCTTATTTTTTATACTATTTTTTATAGATAAATACTACATAAAAATTCACCTAAAAAAATCATTTAAAACTATTAAAATCTTACTGCGATATGTGATCCGTTAAAACTCGAACCACTGCTGGTGCCACATCCGTTTTTCGTATTCTTGGACATATCCAACATGTTCTTAAATATTTTAAAAAGATATTTAAAAATATAACATTAGCTATTACATCGATCTTATGTTTCGAAAGCTCACATTTAATCTATCACGGTCAACCCCTATGATTAAAAAAATATTCATCATTCACACCATTCAATCAACCATGAAAAGTAAATGACAATCACAAAGTTAGCAACAGTTTTAAAACTACTCGGCCCCGATAACCAAAAATAAAAAATAAAATAGCTCTGATACCAATTGTTGGAGGAAAGACTGCCAAGATTTTTGTTCTTACAAACGATTAATAGAAAAAATTAACTAGATGGGCAATCACCAAAATAGGCTCCAGATAAAACTTTTGATGATGAACGATCAAAATAAAATCTGTGCACTCGAAGTTAGTTAAGATAAATACCTTTTCACCGGTCGAATCTTCAACTACGATTTAAATTCGAATTGAAACTCCTGTCAGATCTTTTACTGTATTCTTTTATGCGATTCTCGGATATAGTATGGGTTATAATCTTTCGAGAACTAGTATCAGTAGAACCAGAACAGCTTTAGTCTTAGAAGACAAGTTATGATATAAGCCTTCCGCTAAAGAACTATAATTACACTCTAACCCATAATTTCAATACCATCTAGCATTGAGCTCCTATTATTAAATGCTTACAATTTCTCCCCACATTAAGATTCTCGAGACCCGCTAATTAAATTTAATTACTGATAATTTAATTTAATCGACATCTTTATATTCTATAAGCCATTCCACTTAACTTATTTGACCGTCGGATAATCAAATCCACCATGAGGGTTTAGCCGGGTCAAAACTTATAGACTTTTTTAAGGGAGTATCGTCAATCCTGATCTTTCGGGACGTGGATTCCATCAATAATTAATATTTATCATATAAATAATATTGCTATTCAACTCACCGGGAATATAAACCTATAAAGATCGCACCCTCTAATGAATCAAAACAACGAATATTAAATAGATGCAAATTAATAATTATTTTAGGATTAAGAGGATAAGCACTATTCATAATAATCATAGGGTGTGAATTAATTTATATAGTCAGTATAAAATTAATTACCCTAAATGTCCCATTCAATACACACAAAGTGTACTAGCACAGAGAGTCGGAACAATAGATGACGCTATTATCTATTATCCGTAATCAAGACATGCCTACTAAAACTCCGTGCTACAGTCGTATCGATGGTATGTCTATTTTCATCTAAACTGTGAATATAAAACTTATATTCTGCAAGAATCTAAAATCAGATATTCTGTGTGTAAGCCATACTCTACACATCAGATTAAATACTATACAGAATATTGGACATCCATGCATAATATTAAAGAAATGATACATACATTGCTCATAAAGATTCTCATAAAATAAAAAATTAATTTTATTAAATAAAATTAAGTACTAAAAATATGATTTTCAGTATACTAACCATAACAATGAAGGCAGCTATTTACCTTTGGAGGTCGGGCTGCCAACCATTTGAACTGATGTATTTAACACACGGGGAGAATAGCCTCAATATTGCAAGGGACCTCAACTTGGAGGAAGAGAGGAAGGATCGAGATCTGGTCAAGCTGGCAGCCTATCATCAACAGCTCTCCAAATTTTACAATAAGCGAGTCTATCCCAAGTCATTTCAGCTCAGCGAGCTAGTCTTAAGGAAAGTCTTTCTCAATACTAAGGTCCCCTTAGATGGGAAGCTTGGGCCGACCTAGAAAGGCCCATATAAAGTCACCTCTATTGTAGGGACTAGGGCATATCAATTGAAGGACATGGAGGGGAAGCAAATCCCCAAGCCATGATGTACAAAACCTAAGGAAATTCTACCTTTGATGTAAACGTTGAAATCATAAATGAGAATACTTTGTTCAATGGAAACACCACCATCTATGCACTATTTTCTTTTGCACAATTTATTAAAAAAGACCTGTTTGACTTGGCATGTAAATGCCACCACTAGGCAAGGGTTGTGGAAAACTGCTAATATCTTAAGATTATATTTATAATTTTAGTCAAAAAATAATCAGGACGGGCAATTATCGAAATAGGCTCTAAATTAAAACTTTTTGATATCGAATAATTAAAAATAAAATTTGGTATAACTCCAAAAGTTAGTTTAGGGTTATACCTGTTGACAACTAATTTGATTGATTCCGTTTGCAGCCAAAAACTTTAGTTAACAAACTTCAGCGGTAATTGACTAGAAGTCAATTCTCTCAAACAAGTCTTCTGTTGTATTCCCGAATGCCAAACATGAACAAAGCATGAATCTTAATATATCGTGTTCTTCAAAGCCTATCTAGTTACATGTTCTTTTGATTTAACAAGACGTGGAAACCCTATAATGATTATGTTGGGCAAACTGCTAAGATCTTAAGATTATTTATATGATTTTAGTTAAAAATCAATCCAGATGGCCAATCGCTAAAACATGCTCTAAATTAAAATTTTTTGATATCGAACAATCAAAAATAAAATCCAGTATAACTCCCAAAGTTAGTTTAGGATTATACCTACCAAAAATCGATTGGATTGATTTCGTTTGGTGCCAAAAACTTTAGTCAACAAGCTCCCGCGGTAATTGACTAGAAGTCAATTCACCCAAATAAGGCTTCTGTTGTATTTTCGAATGTAATAACATGACTGTAGTATAGGCTATGTTTTTTTTGTGTTCTTTAAAACACTTGTTGACTGGACTTAGGTTCTCAAAAACATGAAAACCCTAGCTTTTTGATCAACTGACTGAATTATGAATCTAGGGTTTATGATTGTATATATATAGGCTACTGTTGGAGGCAAACTGTCAAGATCATTATTTTTGTAAACGTTTTCTCGATAAAAAATAATTGGATGGGCAATCACCGAAATGGGCTCTTGATAAAACTTTAAATGTCGAACGATCAAAATAAAATTCGTGCCACCATTGTTAATTTTAGAAGAATACCTTTTTGGTCGATTCTCCAACTACGAATTTGATTCCCGAGTTGAAGCTCTTGTAAGATCTTGTATTGTATTTTTTTATGCGATTTCCAAACATAGTGTGTGCTACGATCCTTCGAGAACTCGTACCGACAGAACTTGGTCATCCTTAGTCTTGAAGACGAGTTCTAATTATGGTTCAGTATACCCGCATATTTATAAGATTATAACAGGGACAAGTGGAGTAATAATGATAAAGATTTCTAGTGTAACTCAGATACGTATCCAGCGATTTTCGTAATTAAGCAAACCTCTCAGCGGTATCTGTAATTATAAAAATTTTACAGCGGTTTCTATAATTTTTATTAAATACTAAATTACAGTTCACATCATGTGAGACTCGGAACCTTGTTCTTTTATGTTGTTTATATATTTGACGTGTTTGATTCAGTATATGAATAGTATTGATGCATGGTTTATGCTTTACAGTATAGAACCACATGTATAAATGTGTTACACGCTTTCCGGGGGTTCGGTAGAGGCTCGTTTGGTTGGTGTTTAGCTTGTTTTGGACCAAAAATCATGTTTTTCTTCACAAAATCGAGACCCAAAATTCCAGTAGCTTTTCTCGGAGGTTCAGTCGACTGGGGGTCCAGTTCGGTCGACCAAACTGGTTTTTCTGGGTTTGGTCGACCGAACCCTATGGTTCGGTCGACTGAACAGTGCATTTTTTTGTTTTCTATAAATGGACTAGTGGCGTGATTTTTGATACAAAAACATTTCTTCAGCCCTAAGAAATCCTTTTCTCCTCCTTCTCTCTAGATTTGTGGGCCTGAGGCTTGGGTTTTTGTTAATTCCTTTGTGGTTCCTTGCTATCGGGGTCGAGGGCTTCGTATATATCCGGTCGGATTCTCGTTCTGACGCTGTTCCATTTTGAGACGTCGAGCTTTTAGCTCTATGAGGTAGGATTCTAGACTCTACTACTGTATTAAGGTGATATATGTAATTGTGTACGCTTTCACCAGGTAAAAATGCATAAAACGTGATTTTCATGTGTAAACCTTGGTTTTTGGGTAAAAGTGAGTTTTTACGCCTCTTCTCGATTTTTATACATGATTTGGGTGTATTGACATCCGTGGTTTTCAAAATGAGGTTTGAAAATGGTGATTTGTGAAATCGGGTGAAAAACGTGATTTTGGAGGTTTGGAGCTAACCCGCGGGGTTGAGCCTATCCTTTTAAAACGTTTTTTGGGAAATAGTTTTAGATCTCCACGTTGATGGATGGGATCTCTTATACATGCGTGTATAAGCTATTTTAGTGGTTTTCGTAGTTAAGCTACGGTGGGTTTTTAAATGTTATCTTTAGATGTACCGTAACAGTGGGTTTGGTTGAGTTGGGCTTCTATTGCTACTCGGTGTAAGTCCAAAAATGTACGCAGCGTAGGTGCTCTGTACCTTTGGGTTAGTCCCCGTAAATTGAGTATATTGGGTGCTTTGTACCTTTGGGCTCAGGTCCCGTAAATTGAGTGGTTGTGTGGCTGTTCTAAACTCTCGGGCGTGACCCATAAATTGAGTACGTTGTTGTGACTTCGTATAGAGCTCATCATTACCAAGCCTATGAGTTCAGGGTAATGGATGAGAGTCTATAGTTGTTACCTTTGTCTGTAGGGCAGAGTCGGTACATAAGATTTTATTTACATGTTTTCTCCTCGGTTGCGTATGGCCCGAGTTGAGCTTACTGTTTGTTTACAGCTTTCTCCGTAACTGTGGCATGATATCTGTTAGGATGATCTGCATAGTTTGAAGGATGGAAAACGTGGGTTTTATGAGATAAAACCATTTTTTAGGCCCGTGGAGGCTTGATGGAAAACTGTTGGTTTTTTATGGAAAAACCTTTTTGGCTCCCGTGGTTGAGCCCATGTGTGTGAGATTACATGGTCTTCTTTACAGTTTTACTGTCTATGTTCTATTGGGCTTCGGCTCACCGTGTGGAATTTAAAAAAAAATATTTTCAGGTGATCATGACGAGTTGACCTAGTTGCAGAGGTGATGGAAGACTTGCTGTAGTTTTCCTTATTTTTGTACATATACTTTTACATGTAATGCCTGTGATGGCTGGTTTTGTACGCCTTGAGGCGATACTATTATTCATGTATGAGATTGCATGATTTACAATTTTATGAGAGTTGA